>JANTFA010064448.1:0-25370 GCA_026413405.1 Phytosciara flavipes | reverse complement strand
CACATCATCAAGGCCAGCAATTGTATGACTTCGATCATAAAATAAACAGTCACTAATGTGTTCGTACTGCAGGGACGAAATAGAGTTCATTGCAAGCGTTAACACAAAAATTGAGCACAAACTGAATTTTAATTCCATTTCAAGGAATTTGAAGAAGCAAAACGAAACTGTAATTGTTGGTCATTTTGGAATATTTTATGCTACTGGTTGTGATAAAAATTATCAGCCCAGAGTTCAAGAACTCATTTTTAATATGCAAATTTGCAAAGTATTTCGAGACTGCGATGTTTTAGATGCTTCTGTTTGATTTCTGATGCAGATGCATAATACGTTGAATGAATTTAGGTGCAAAGCGCTTTGTTAGGCACATGTTGTCTAGTCTATTGTAGCACTTGGCCAGTCTGTTTGTCGCTCAAGTGAACTTTAGAGCCATTTTATGGTAAATAAATAAAACTTCTCAAGTTTTCAACCCCCTGACACCAGAACATAATGTTTGTATAGCAACACCCCCATTGGCTATGAGATATTTAGGATGTATGATTTCGCAGCTGGTTGCACAAAATGTTGGGAACTTGGGTGTTATATCACATCGAATGTCGCCACTTGTTGCAGAACCTTTATCTAAATAAATATTATTTGCGCACGGACAGTGAGTCAACTCCACCTTAATGGTTGGATTGAAGTTCAAAACTTGCGAAATTGTCTAAAGTAAATCGTCGAAGACAGAAATAACTTATCTCTTGTTCAGAGTGCACGGTGAGCTTGAGACGGTTAGTTAAAGTGTCGAGTACTCGTGGTTTTAAGCTTGGAGCGTTTCAGGGGGTCCCCAGCATTGTTCCCATGCAAAAAACAAAATCGCCGAACCGGTTCTTTTTTCGACTTTGTCGATTTTTGTGATTTTTTGATACCCGCGGCGAACCTTGACTACCCATACATCGCACCAGGACTGCTGTTTTGGAGTTTGTTAGTTAGCCTGAAGTCAAATCCTTTTAACGACACCAAATATGCCAACATGTGTTTCGATAAGCATACATTGACGACGAGTTTCTGCACCTGGGTCGTCCTACTAAGAAATTAGTATTACCGGTATTGCTCGCACAAAGTTCGTAGATGGTGCAAATGGGTTCGGGAGTTAGAGCCCATAGAGTGAGCCTAAGTTGAGCTATTCGGCTGTACAGTGGAGGTATAGAGTTTCTTATCGATATCCCAGAAAATTTCATTCGATTTTCGTAAACTTTTTTTTGTTTCAAGGTATAGCTGACCTTAAAGCAGTAAAACTGTTCTCGGTAACCTAAAAAAATGGCCTCCAGCCACCATTTTGGATTTTAGTGTATTTTGTCAATATTTCAAGTAAATTTCACTTGAATTTGTTGAATTTTTTGTAGAGTTCAATTTAAAAATGAGACTTTGGACGGGACTTTCGAAATTGCTGCAAGCAATTTTAACAAGTGATGATTTTAAATGAAATGACTTAAAGACACCTAAATATATGCGGTGCACTATTCGTACGGTTCCTCCTTATGTTTTGTAGCTAGTTAGTAACTTTAAACAACTTTTACTGCATTCAGTAGAATGTTTCCATGCAATCAACGTATACAAAATAGGTTCTGATATTTGTTTCGGGTTTTTTGCTATAATTTTTCCATTTAATATTTACGATGTAATGTAAAGTCAATAAAAAGCTGTTCCAGATTGATTTCATTCCACTTGGCTGTTCCAAGTGTCGTACCATAGTTCGTACATTTGAACAATCATATATCACTGCAATTAACAACAACTTGCAATAATCAAAAATATGATTTCGAACTTGTAATTGAAACCGGTTCACCCAAAATTGATGCATTCAGACAGGATTTTCAACTGAATGAATGCAGAATTTAGATACCATGAATCTTATATAATGTCCAGACAATGCCTACAATGTTTCAAACAATAACAATCAGCAGTTCTAGCAAGAAGTTCCACAGTTCAGAAATATTTTACGTGCAAAGTTTCTCAAAAAATAAAAACGATGAAAAAAATTTTCATCGGATTGTGTATCTGTTTCCTTTATGGAAACGAATACGTTCACAGTGCATCCATATTGGGAGCCCTGGGTATTGGCACTGGTAGCTCGAGTCCTCTAGACAAATTTGACTTAGGAAACTTAGCCGAGTCAGGTGTTGATGCAATTACTGGCGTAGTGTCAAAATTGCCATCAATAATACCTACACCAGAGGCATTGTTTCAATTTGGAAAGAATCAATTGGCTGGTCTTCCCGTTGAAGCTGCGTTCACTGCCATCAATAAATTTTGTGAGTATTTTTCTTGCCTATTTACGACAGGGAGATGTTCGATGCCTCGTTGGTCTAGTCGGCCTAGTGTTTTGAAACGTAATTTGGGTGTGATGTGAACAGCAGAGGAGAATTTCAAAACATACTTTATGGTGCCGAAGTCTACGACAACATTTTTTCTAAAATTTTTCTCCTATTAGGACTTGCGCCACGGGCACTATGCTAACGCGCGCCCATGATTTGCTACTTCATACACTTTCCATTTCCTCAAATCTCCGGTACCATTGATCGGAATTGCGTTATTTTCATTGCGTTTCGGCGAGTTCTAGGAAGTATTATGAAATTAGAAGAAATCCTCCCGGAAATGGATAGTTTAGAGGAAATTATTTCCATAACTTCTAAATTTTCCAACTCCCAATTTCATCACACTTCCTAGAGCTCGCCGAACTCTAGGAAATGCAATTAAAATGATGCAATTCCGATCAATTGTACCGGAGGTATGTGGGAATGAAGTTAGGTGTAGGAAGTAGCAAATAGGAAGTTCCATATTTTAAAATAGGAAAATGAAAGTAATCACTTCCTCGAAAAAATATCGAAGTCTTAAAGTATTTTGTTGAGAGAGGACTCGTTGAAAAGCTAGAGAAAAGTTCTGGGATATTTGATGAAATTCAACGACATGTGCTATGACAGGCGCTACAAAAAATTAAAAAACTCAACGAAGTTTACCTATAACTTCCTCTAATATTGGTTAAATCACACAAGTGAGAGCTCGTTTTATATGTCTCGAAAAGAACTATCGAGATAAACGAAATTTGATGTTTTTAAAGGGTCAAGAAAAACGGAAGAAACCATAACTTCATTTTTGACCACCCCCTCAGTGACATATCCCCTCCCCCTTCCAATATCATGATTGAAACACTGTTCACCAACTGCCCAACTCTTACAATCACACTACAGCAAAAAAAAACTCATCGCCATAACTCCAGGCAAATCCAAGAAAACGTTACTGTAAAGCTGTTTTCCATAGGAACTAACAAGCAAACTAACAAACGAACGTAGGAGATTTCAGTTATCTCAAAATGAATTATTTCGAAATTTTTAGTACGAAAGTCATGACTTTGAAAATTAACATCTCGGCCAAATCGGAATCGTTTTTAACGTACGATAGTGCGTTGAGCTCGTATCGATGCCTCGATTACGTTAAAAATATTTGAGTGGATCCGAGTGGATCTGCATACATTTTCTGTTTTTTGGTTTTGAGTTTGAGAAATATGTTTTTCGATATATTTAACTGCATCATCGTTTTTATCATTTGAAATAACATGCAAATGCGAGAATAAAGAGAAACGATGTGTCGAAACTTATATTTCTCAAACCATTTATCTTTCTGCAACTTGTTTTCAGAGAAATTTGCATTTTGATATGAAGAAATCAAAAACTGAAGTAAATTAAAACAAAGAAACGGAACATGTGTGGGTTTTAAACATTCAGCCACTGTATCAGGCCCGGACTGGCTACGAAAAGGCGCATCAGGCATTCTGCTTAAAAAACGCTTCAACGTAGTAAGTGACAGTAAAGGGCGCGAATTCTAGTCGGAAGTGGCGTCAATATAGTAATTTTGAATAAAAAAGACAGAGCCGTCCCGATTCACCCATATGATCAGTCCAGGCCTGCACTGTATTAAAAAACAAATGATGATCTGCGTCAATTTCAGACTAGTTTCCATCGCACACTTCTCGTGCCTAAACGTGCCTAACTTGTTCGTCTCAATAATTGTAGAGATAACAATTGTACAATCTGTTGGTTAGAAAAATGCAGATAATTCAAGTGGTACGCTCCTTGCGTCTTCATTGTATCGTAACATTATTAGCCTGCCCAATTCTTTCTACCAATGCTCAATACGTACCGAATTTCTTGAGTCGTGCTTTGGAATTCGGACGTCGATTTCGACCCGACCACGTTGTTAGTTCAGCGATCGATGCGGGTAAAGGATTATTACTGACCGCAAGAAATGCCCCAATTCCCACACCGATTGACATCTTTCATATTGGAATAAATTTGTTAGTGAAATATCGTGCGGAACAAGTTTTTAGAGCCATTGATAGTTTCTGTAAGTTTATCTCCTGTCTGAATTTTTTTCGCAAATTTGGTGGCCCATTTAAACGAACCCGTGTAATAAACTCATCCCTCTTTTGCAGGTTCGTTTACGCTATCGCAGAAGCAAGTAAAACCAAAAGTGTTGCCCGATATAAATAAGATGAACTATCTTTTGAAAACACCGGAACGTGACTATTTGATACCAATCCAAGAGCCAAAAAAATTGTGGAATCATAAAGCGTTTAAGCCCCAATTGAAGACCACATTTCTGGTGACGGGTTGGTTTTCGAACATCAATTCAACATTGGAAAACGATGCTCTGGAAACTGTATGGGCCGCGTACAAATGCAGAGGAAATTTAAATTTTATCGTACGTATTCTGCTCTACGCCGAAATTTAACAACAAATTGAAACGAAAACGTTTTCTTCACTTCCACAATAAGGTAATTGATGCAGCTGATTACGTAGACACATTATACACATGGTCTGCTTTCAACACGGATGAAATTGGTAAACTTTTTGCAAAAGGTCTCGCTGAATTGGTAAAATCATATCCAGAAGAAAATATCCATTTAATTGGGTAAGATAACAACCAATTACGACAATATTTTCGGTTATCTCACTTTCAAATCATAGGCACTCTCTTGGTGCTCATATCGTTGGTGCAGCTGGAAGATACTTAACCGTCTTCACATCGAAATTACTGCCGCGGATCACCGGATTAGATCCAGGTATGAAAAATTTGGCGTTGTTTCTCAGTCCGAAGAAATTAATTTTTCATTTAATTACAGCTTCGCCTTGCTTCAATGAAGGTGAAAACTTGGGTGGCTTGTATCGAGGTGACGCTGCGTTCGTTGATATTATCCATAGCAACAGCGGTGTTCTGGGTAGAAAAGATCCGATCGGAGATGTGGATTTCTATCCGAATGGGTAACAAAAAAATTTTTGCTAATGTTTGTGAGCATCCCAGATTTTTACTATATTCGATTTCTGTTGAAATAGAGTAAACCCACTTCCACCCGGCTGCATCACCATCATATGCGCTCACGCTAGATCTTGGGAATTCTATGCGGAAAGTGTTTATCCGGGTAATCAAAATGCTTTTTTGGCAACCAAATGCAATTCGATTACATCGCTCAATAGTGGAAGTTGTCCAGGAAAGCGTATCCCGATGGGTATCGATTGTCCGAAAACTGCTAAGGGCAATTACTTTTTGACAACGAGAAGATCTAGACCGTTCGGTGAAAATTCACTAAAGGAGTCGGAAATCAGTTGTATGAAAATTGAGCGAGACGATGAGGAAGTAGCTTGAAATGGAAATGTTGCTATGCTGAACGAAATAAACTTTGATTTTAAACGAATTTGTTTTTCTGGTTTTCATTCATATTGCAAATTCTCGATACATTGATAATTGGAATTCGAATATCCTCCCCTCATTCCCCCTACTGAACGCCTGAAAAATGGAATACGCACAAACTCCCCGGCCCCAATTCCGACTGTTACAAACGGCATATTAAACCTAATAGCCCATCGTCCTTCGTTCGGAGCTAATAAATCATCGTTTTTCGCAATGCGTTATTTATGAACACCATACTCTGGTTTGATATTCTCCATAAACTAAAAGGTAATTAGGCATGAGAACAGGGAAAATACATTTGCAATTTGCATTTAGATTTCGTGAAAGCGATTTTTGATCATATCAGAAAATGCAGTGGGAAAAGTGGCAAAAGATTCAGGTGTTTAAATTGATAACGAAATATCTAGCACATGATTCATTTCATTAACAGTAATTTCTCTGACGCATGCTGTTTACCGAAGGGTGAAAATAGGAAAAGTGACTAGAATGAGGAGGGCTGCAAATTGCTCGAGTAGGAATTTCCGATTTTCATACAGACGTGAACACAACATTTTTCGTCGACGAACTGAATAACCGAATTCTACCTAAGGAGGGGTATAGTTTGAAGTGTATTGCCATAGCACTAGTTTCCAGCATGAGCAGAAGGAATGTTCATAGGCCTCGTATTTCGCTTCTAAAGACAGGATTCATGTTTACTTCATTTGAGCAAAACCACAAAACACGTTTGAAAGTTTTGAGGCTTTTTGACGGTTCAAATACTAGTATTCATGCTAGTAGCAGTGCCATGATATTGCACATTGTATCCTATAAAATGTCTATCGGTGAAGTTCATCAGCCTTACAGAATGCGTTTTTTGTTAGTGAACTTTTTGGACTTTGTAGTATTACTCCCTTCATTCACCCCATTCCCCACTCAAATTAAACAGTACAAACAGAATTCACGGTAACCGAAGCATGTAAGTAATAAATATTTACAATAAAAGTACACGAAACGACTTAATGGAGTCGTTAAAGCATTTATGGATTTATCGAAAATACATTGGAAAGATGAGACGACGAGCGGTATATCATAACTTATTTTTATGGAGTGAAAGTAACGCTCAAAGGCATACAGTTTATTCATATTCATCATAATGGAATTATATTCAGTGTGTACGTATAATGGGAAGGGAGGATCGATTCGATAACCGTATAATGTATTATTAATAAAGATTGGTTTCGCTTCTTAAAGCCAAATTATTATTAATGAAATTAATGGCTATTTGCGAGGATATTATTATTTGGTAGGACGTATTCTTACTCTGATTCATAGTCTTCGTGTAGAGTCACTTTTTAAAGGGCTGCTAAGCCCGGACATTCCATCTCATCGGAACGAGGACAACGATCGGCCATTCCAAACCGCAAAGCCACATGTTTGAGGAAGTGGAAAGTGAGATTTTGAGGTGGAGTGAACGCGTTATTTGCATAGCATCTGTTATGATGAAGAACTGCCCGATGAGTGGAATACCAGTATACTGTGTCCATACAAAACAAGTGATAAGTTGGATTGCAGTAATTTTCGATAGCTAGCTCTACTGAACATCGCTTACAAGATATTTGCATTCATTTTATACCGTCGAATACACCCGTACATAGAATGGTCAGTTGATTACGAAGACGGATTCCGAGAAGGTTGTTCCAACAACAGATCAGATGTTGGTAATCGGGCAAATCTTGGAGAAGTGTAAGGAACATAACATCGAATTGCAGCAACCTTTTGTTGACTTCAAAGCAGCATATATGGAGAGTGACGGCCGAATGTGTCATCCAGTCCGATAAACTGATTGCGCTGACAAAAATGACATTTTCAATCTGATTCTTGAAGCAGCAGTGAAGACCACAAGTATGGACACCAGCAGCGCCAATTCACCAAACACAGTCAAATGCTTGGTTTCGTAAACGACCTGGACATAATCGGCAAAAATATGGAGATTGTTAAAGAAAAGTTCTTTCCCATGGAGACGAAAGGTATTGACTTCGGGTTAAAGGTGGACGACACAAAAATGGAATACATGAACATCACTCCTTTGAACCGACCGCGTAACCGGCAATCAACACACACCAACACACTCATAGCAGAGCTATGGTACCTGGGATCTCAGCTAAATATTGATAACAGCATCATGGACGAAATCAGACGACGGATAACTTCAGGTAACAGGAGTTATTTTAGCATATTGAACATCTTAAAGACTCGATTGGCTTCAAAGTGCACATTATACAGGTCGGTGATGAGACCGGTAGTAACATAATGACTTGGAATTGTGGTCGCATGACGAAAAAAGAAAAACCGACGTTAGGATAAGTGGGCTGATTTCAAAATTTTTGATATGTCCTGGCTATTAAATTTAAGAAAAATCACTGGAATTACAGGCAAAATATGTTGCCCGATGGCTGTGGGTATGAGCTTTCCAGAATTTCACAGTCAAAATTCCATCCAAATGTAGACCCATGTTCAAGTTGAAAATGTCTTTAACTTTCGCATCATTCAACCCCTATTTGTCAAAACAATAAACTTTAATCCTAAACACCCCCGTTTATGAATATATAAACAGCGACTTGTTAGAGATGGGAAAATGAGGTGGCTGGCTGTGTGTTATAAGAAACAAAAAAATCACATAAATTATTTAACTCAATTAATTAAACCTAAAAATTTAATATAAAACCCTTTCACTATACTACAATACTCTGGTGCTCGTCTATAAAAGGCAGGTAACACGATAAAATGTATAATATATGTACTCTCTGTGTACGTATATTATATGTAAAATGTAGTCCTTTAAGGCATAACTAGCTCTCTATTACAAAATATACATTAAGGTATACTGTGTGTATAATGTGGGACGAAGAACACTGCACAGCTCTGTTCGTACAATTTTATGTTATTGAAGATGGGGCGCAAGGCATATAAGACAGTGTGGAATCATGGAAATGACACCTTAACAGCCAAACTACACGAAGGGGTAAAAGTTGTTAGACTGTGTTTAATGAAATTCTTTGAAGATGAACGATTTTTCACTAGGTGATGTGAAGAAAAATACAGAGTGGCTGAAGGGATTTTATCGAACGTTACTGTCCCACTACACTGATTCATCCTCCATACATCTTCTGGAGTTCCATTTTAATGATTTTAATATTTAGAAGTTCAACAATTGAAGTAGTAGATTTCAGTTTGTGCAGCTCAGGATCCGAAGTTGCAGTCTAAGTATTAAGTAACTAGACCAGTCTCAAATGAAAGAAACTATTGGATTTGGAATGTATTGACATGAGTTAGTTAAGGGAAGTGAAGGAACACCATAACTCTATTTTGATCTGTTACCGACAAGAAAACGAAGGTCTCAAAAGTTCGAGAAATGTCGTCTCACGGTCTGAGACTCGAGCGTACGTCATTTGAACTTTTGAGAAATTTGTTTGGAACCCAGCCAGATATGAAAGCTTGTTGTTTGTTTATCTTGGATGGAAGCGAGGAGTTGTTACTCTGCTTTCATCTAAGATAAGCAAACAACAATTTTACCATACCGGCGAAGAAACATATTTCAATTATTATGTATGAAAGCTTGGTTTTGCCTGAACCTTACCTGAGTTAACTGAGACACGTCTTGATCTACACCTGACTTATCCAAGGTTGATGGGCTCTGAATTTACCTTAAACATAAATATAGTGTTCATGTAAGACCTGACAGGTATGCCTGAGGTGACCTGAAAGTTTTCAAGCTCAAGTCAGGTTTGGTATTATAAAATTATGTGACCTCACCTAAACTTTCGGGTTGAGTCATTTTTTACCACGGTCGACCTATTCCGAGTCTTAGTAGATTTATCAGGGTGGGATGATCACATTCATCATCTCGAAACACAGATCTAGTGTCTTACCGAGTATTGAAGCTTTCATGGTGAGTAAAGTCAACGGATACCAGGAACCCTAGGAATTCAGGTTCAGGTTCAGATAGTTTTATAGCACTGCCAGAGCATAATTTCCTTCAGATCAGGTATCTCATATTCCATACAATATTTCGTGTAAGCTGATCAGATTTTGGGTCTACTTTGACTTAAAGCTTTCAGGTCATGGCGAAATTCCGTCAAGTTCAGATTTTTCCAGGTAATTTCAGTTTGACCTAACTGTTTCGCGCTTCTAATTCAAAATCATATATTGCCTGGCTATACTTAATGCAGAACACGAATGATCAAAAGTTCTCGAATATTCATCCTACGTCTTAATTGATTTGTCATTGGTCAAGGACAGAAATATTTCGAATTTCTGTCGTCCAAATAGGAAACATACTTCGTACAGCCGATGTTCGTTCCACCGAGCTCTACCATTATTCGTCAGAATTGACCAGTTTACAATAAAAAGTCGTGGTAGAAATTCATGTCTCAACAATCTTAAAAGTCTCATGATTGCTTCCTGCTTTTACAGAAGACAGAAAAATGTGTATTAGAGATGAATATTGCCAGTGTTAACTTCAGCTCAATGCCTTAAATACCTTGAGGATTAAGGATTTAGTTTTGAAAGAAATAATCGTCGAATTAGTTTAGAAGGAAACTTTGGGGCTTTATTGTATGTTAGCTCTGATTATAAAAACTGGAAAATGGTCACATTTCAAAAGATACTGCTAACCATCTCTTTAAAGCGTTGAGATAATCTTAAAAAGACGAAAAAAATTGTTCATAAAATACAATTAATTCTCCAAACTTGAGACTACTTTTCAAGTAATTCGAAGAACATTTGCAGTATCGACGCTGCCTCCTCATTTCCTCTCAAATTCAATGTTTCCTCTTCCATCAGACATTCGACGACCGTTCTTAATGTTGCTCGAATATTTTCCGCATCGACGCCGGCCAGATTAGTGCTGATGTACTCTCGAATGGTATCCAAATCAATTTCATTCCGCAGCAAATATCTTATACGATTCGATGTCAGGTCGTTGCTCACCGGACGATTTGATTTTTGATCTGAACCCGATTTAGATGAATTGTTACGCCTAATACGTCTTCGTGAGCCCTTCTTACCATTTTTGATGATCGCATTATGACTGGTACGCCTTTGCTGCTGATGTAAATCAGATCCTAATGGATCGACAGATTCTGTAGTTTGGCGTTGGTGAACCCAATTATTGTTTCGCATATCGAGTACATTCAGCATGACACTTCGTAAGCGACTGCCGATTTCGACATTTTCATTCTTGTTCTCCGCAATTCGTTGCATTTTATTGAAGTATTCTGTTAGCTTCAAAGGATCATCTAACCGTAGTCCAATTGTTATCAGCAATGTGCAGAGACACTCGAGACTAGGCTCGGAGCATCGATCTAGCAACTGTTTGGCGCAACTGAGCATTATACTTGGCGTGAGTATGTTGTTGTTGAACAATTCTCCAATGAAGCGAACGATCTTAATCGATTTTCGGGTCAGTTTCTGCTTTTCTTTGTTAAAGGTGATTCGCTGTTTGTATGATTCATTGACATTTTGGGAAAGTCGTTGCAACTGTACGTTCCGGTCGAAATTCAAAACATTTCCCTCGAATTGCTTTTGACATTCGACGATGAATACTTTCTTGAACAACTGCCTGCGTTTCGACAAAACGATGACGAATTCGATGTAAGCAGTCAGAAACGCGAGTTCATCAGTCACCTTTTCAAAGTACATAGCGACGATTTCCTTCATTTGTTGTTCGCTGACTTCATTAGTTAGTTGGTCGAATTCATCCACTAATTTCGGGAGCGTTTCATCAACTGTTGTGATTTTGTTAAAAATCGCTCGACATTTCCTGATTAAGCTCTCCTGGTCAGAATAGAAATCCGGTGCTAATTTTGATGGCATCCATGGAAATTGGTTCCAAATGTCATCTATTTCGTTGAGACACTGTGGGTGTGAAATTGTGTATCAAAATGTGTTACGAAAAGCGTTCATTCAAATCGAGGGCAACGAACCTCAAGCGAGTCATCTTTCGAGTCCAATCCTTTCTCATTTTCCATGGTCTGTTGCCGAATTAGGAGTTCAATCCGCGAATTTAAATGTAAAAATTACAAAAACGATATATTACGTCGTTAGGTTTAGAAATACGATGAGAGGAATCAATTGTCTATTGACCTATAGAATCAACAGATGTCATACTGCATTATCGACATGTATGTCACCTAGCGGAGTTTTTGGTCCTGAAAAGCGCTGTAATCTTTCTTACGCAGAGATATGATAACGTATGGCGCTTTCGACGGTAACAGCTGTGAAAATGACAAAAGTTGAGTGTATAAGGAGAGCGAAAACCAGTTGAATTTAGCTGGTCTCGGGGTCACACGTCAAAAATTCATGCATGGTACACCATCGAGGACACCATGGTACACTTAGATTTGAAAATGTTAGTTTTCCTAGGTTTCCACAGTTCCGGTAATAAGCAAAACAGAACTTTTCATATAAAATAAAGTTTTATTAGAGACGTCCGGTTTACTACAATGGTATAATTTGACTGACTTGATCTTAAGTACATTCGTATTCAAGGCATACTAAAGTTGAATAGCGGACTGCTAGATTATCTAATTACACCAAATCCAACAGAAAATAAGATAAAGAAGTCGAAACTAGTGCTAATCAAATCATGAAAAAATTTTCCTTAATTTTGGTCACCTCTTCTGGCTTGATTTCCTCTTCTGGCTTGGTTACCTCTTCTGGTTTGGTTACCTCTTCTGGCTTGGTTACCTCTTCCGGCTTTTTTACCTCTTCTGGCTTGGTTTGATTACCTCTTCTGGCTTGGTTACCTCTTCTGGCTTGGTTACCTCTTCTGGCTTGGTTACCTCTTCTGGCTTGGTTACCTCATTCAATTGACCTAATTGTTATTTAGATCGAAAGGGACGAAATTTCGTGTCCAAGGTACAGAGAGATGATACAGCGACTGAGTATCGAAACTTTGCCGCCATATCACATTTCTGCCAGAAACAGCTTGCAACCACACAGGTTGAGTTTTTCAATGGTAAATCGAAAGCTGAACCAACTGGGGTAATTAGTACCGCCATAGCACTACTTTCTAGCACGAACATAGGAAATATTCGGGACCCACCAAAAACGGCCTTGCATTTTCATACAAAAAGGTAATTGCTTCGAAAATATGCTATACTTGTGAGAGAATATCGATGAGTGAGTCCAAAGCTTGAGTGCTTGACCAAAGCAACTCCAAGCAAAGGTGTGATCGTAGTCAGTCAAATTTTGTATGGTACACTGTCCAGTTTCAGTACTCTATTAGGAGTTGCACTCATGCTTGGACTGACGAAAGCTTTGTAGCTTCCAAAATTTACATTCCACATTCATTGTCAATGTAATTATTCTGGTACTGTACTGATGAGATTTTCCCTATTGGAAAAATTTATCTTGCCTCTATTCTCTATACATCAAAACAAAAGCGGATACGGTTCTCATACATTTGCGATGGTATCTATTCGAGCCATGACCTAAGAGCCGTGTTAGGACTTTATTTCGATAAAATTTTGGTAAATTATACAATCAGAGTCTAGTCTTTAATGTTAGCAATAAAATTAACTGGTTAATTGTTGTTCCATAATACAGTTCGTATCGCTAGAGGGATATACAGAGGCATACATATAGATAGACGAACCGAATACACAACGAATAAATATCTCTTATGTGCTGCATTGTATCCATTAAGTAAATTTAGTGGCTCAAGTTTAAATATACACAACACATAAGAATTTTATCTTAACACAATAATGGTTTTGCTTGCTGTTAAATTAATTTGGAACTTTATCTAATCCCAAGCCCATAATGGGCTTAAGCTTTTAAGAAAGCAATTTCCTAATTGGAAAATTGGTAAATTGCGAATCTATAGGATTTTCAGTGTGTATAATAGTGCTGGCTTAGATTGTTTTCATTTTATTTCTTTTATTTTTGTTTTGTTCAATCATCCCATTATTACGTAATTTGAGGGTTTCGTAAGTACGAAAAATCCGATTTGATTGCAACATCAATGAAGATAAAAAGCGAAGAAAAATGTTTCGATTTCGTTGAACTCGTATATGAATGATTTATAATATACCAGACGATACTCATTTTTGATTGTCTGAGCCATATTTTACCATGATCATCGGCACAATATGATTGAGAGGTTTCAACATAACATAAAAATAGAAAATTCTTGGAGCTTGATGACATATCGGAATAGGTCTTGCATTTTTTCCATTAAGGAAGAAAGCCGGAGCAAGCCATGAGGGTCCATCGTTTTTTGACCTTTTATTTTAGTCGGGCGACACTGCAAAACTTTAATTGTCACCTGAGATTTCAAAACCAGCAGAGTCAAAAATATAAGATGGCGAGGGGTCTTTGTATGAAAATTTTTGAGTTTTCTGTAGCAGCGTCATATTTGGTGCTGCCAGATGACTCGTCGATCATGACGTTTCGACACTAGATCGAATAAAAAACGTTTTAAAAAACGGGTCGACTAAGTAGCGTTGAGCTCCAAAGCTCACTGAGATCAACTTTTTCAGATCTTCTCTAGCTCAATTCAGAAATAATTGATCACCAATTTTGTGTTTTGTTAGCTTATTTCAAAGGTCCTGCTGTACAGAATCCAGGAAAGAGAATTTATTGAGAAGACTGTGATTGTGAAGAAAATTTTGCGTTCTTTTCAAATGTCGAGTGGACTTACGACGTCAATTAGTTCACAATCTTAGACTCTAAGATCTAAAACGCCAGACACAGTGTACGCTTTTTGGGTATGGATTTGAGGGGGATCAAAAGAACGTGACGACTTTAACAAATTTAATCAATTTCGACCTTTTCTGCGTAACGAGAGGGTGTCGGAAAGTTTTTAAAATGGCGTGACGTCATTCATGAACGAACGGCCTCTTACCGGATTACATTGTGCCATCAAATAATGAAGAAAAGGGACTGTCCATAAACGACGTTTACCATGATGACTCCCCGGCCAAAGTGGACACGCCATGTTGAAGGTATTGGAAAATGGTGGACGCAGGGGGAGGGAGGTCTCAAAATCTCGAAAAACGGTGGACGTCGTTAATGGACAGCCCCAAAGAATTTTAGTTTTTTGTTACGAGCCAAAATCCATTGAAAAAAAATCTAGGTGTTCGCTTGTTAAACTTTTAAATAACTTCACATTGTGATTTGATAAGGTCAAATTTACAAAAGAAATAGTTCCACTAAGTATGGATTATGTCAACATCTAACGGTAGAGGAACAGAGTAGTCAGAAACAGTGTAGTCATCTGTTATCGACAGCGATGACCGTAATAAGCGCACTACCTTATAACATACGAAAATTTATGTTGTAACAAATGAAGTAAAAGACCTTAAGCCAAATAAAATGAAATACTTCAAACAAACGAAGTAACAGATTTGCCTTTAAGAAAGTTTAGCACAAATCACAAATCAGTCATCGGAATTATTGAGTCAACTTAAATGTGCTTGACATTGCTTCTTCTCAAAATTGGGATGCACTAAATATGGAATTACAAAATCAGGACGAAAAAATCTGGAAGCCTCAACATCAGGACGACTCAAAATCTGTAAGCCTCAAAATCATGACGACTCAAAATCCGAAACCTCAAAATCAGGACGACTCAAAATCGGAAAGCCTTAAAATCAAGACAACTCAAAATCCGAAAGCCTCAAAATCAAGACGAGTCACAATCAGGATTTATAAAATCACAATTGAATTTAAGGCAGCAATCTCGGATTTTGATGCTTTCAGATTTCACAGTAAATCTTTATATTTCAGCTGACGCCCCTCGAGCCCGCTTTTTAATTTATGAGGCTTCCAGATTTTTTCGTCCTGGTTTTGTCGGACCACCTGCGTAAATGGATATGTATATTTACGCACTAGTGTGTAAAAGTGTCGTCTGCCAAAGTGAGGATCAATCTGCTGTACGCTATACATCGTAGTTATTTAGATAGCTTGTGCAATGGATGTGAAAATTTTCGGCACAGGCTATCACAAATTAATCGTACTGTAGCACAAATAAATCGAATGCACATTAACGCACGCAAAATGAATTTATGCGCACCACCAATACATAAAATCTAGTTCCCAACTTGTTCTTTTCTCGAAAAAGATAAACAAACGAAAAATTTAAACGAAAAATCCAAATTGTTCAAATCTATCCAAATGATACAAACGTTTCAATGCAATAACAAAACCTACGTTCATTCCGGGTTTTTCTTCTGGTTTCGGTTCATCCTTCCTCAAGAAATCAATTTAAAATTTAAAAATATGAAGAGATTCCTAATTCGTTTTCTACTTAAACGTAATGTGTTCCATGTTGATTACCAAACATAAAAGCCCCAAACCAAACACCAAAACTTTACTTTGCATGTTCTATTTCAATTTCGATATGCAATAACGGAATGTAACGAAAATGTAATTCTAAGATAAGATCAATAAGTGACAAAGCAAGATGCTTGGAAATACAAATAGACAAAATCAATTTTGGGTTAAGAAAGATAAGACTGAATATCTGCACACACTGCTTTGCATACATATTACCTCTAATTTGACTGCTTTTTATTCACGTTCTTGGCTTTCATTGTATGAATATTGAAATCGATATATCAATGAACGGGTGTGGGTTAAATTCTGTTATAGGTCGGGGGATTGTTTAAAATACAGAATAAAAATCTCTCTTTTTTTGGTGCAAATTTAAAAGTCAAGCTTGCAGGTGAAATGGAAATTCGAGAATATATTTTATTTATGTGAAAATAAATTTAAGGTAAAAATAAACAAAAAAATACTTTCCCATTCCCAACAAAACGTTCAAAAAGCGCAATGTATGTAATTACACAAACGGCAAACATCGGCTAAACAAATAAATGGATTTATTACCAACTAAAATTAATTTTAAAACAAAAACCTCTCGTCTCTCTCTGTTTTAATTTTGGATTGAGTTGTGGCTATAAAATTCATTAATTTTTTCATTTGCATTATTTATTTGCAAAACTTCAATCTTTTTTTCTGGATTTTATTTTATTGTTTCATATTATCGTCATAAATAATTTAAAAATTTGTTTTTATTTCAGCAATTTTTTTTGTTTTGTTTCTTTGCCTGCCGGAATTGACTTAATTAATTTCAATTTCATTTTATTTGAACGGTCAGCTATTAAAATAGTAATAAAACTTTAAGCCAAGACTTCCAGCCATGAAAATCGGAATTTCCGTCCTTTAATTAAGTGCATCAAAACTATGTCATCGTTGAACATAAGTTTTGTCTACCAGCTGTTAAAGATTACAAGGAGAAAATAATTTAATTTACTGGAGCAACTGAAAACTCAATTTTGATTCTGATGATATTCACTAAAATGATATAACAATTTCAGCCATAATGCAACTTGCGCACTCAACTCAACAGCGTAGTGGTTAACTAGTCTGCTTTCCACTAAACGATTGAACAAACAGTGCGAGTGTTCGAGACTCAACTGCAACAGAAAAAGAACTCGATTGTCAGACTTACAAAACACATCTGAATCGGGTCAGATCTGACGTGTGGTTGGGGATCAGTGCTGTTACACGCAATGTTGTGAAACAACGGGTTTAGACACTCACGAGGAAGAGTGGCACACATCTTGTTAAACGCACTCATTGCAGTTTGTGTGAAAAATCAACTTGAAGACAATATTTTTTTTTTGTTGAGTTGAATTGTCATATCAATTTTTATATGCGCAGACGTCACCACATTCTACTCCTACTAACTTCGTTCGTAGCACAATGGCCAATAGTGGCCTCCGTGCGAGATCCTTGAAAAGGATATAGTTATCGTAATAAAAAACAAACTTCGTTGCTAGATGTTACTAGGTTAGTCGCACAGTATACCACTGGATCGAGAAGAATTAGCAAAATTAGTAAAATAACGACCCACCTATGCTCCCTCGTGGAGTACTAAGCCCTCCGCAGTCCACTTTTCCAATCCAAGATGACTGAATGATACAGTGTTCAATTCATGCGACCTACACTAATGCACTGTCAAGCAGTGAAGCTATTCGTCTGATAAGGTGGTAAGTCAAATAGAAGAGGGCGAAAATAATCAATAGCGTATATTGTAAGCTGTCGCCACAGAGAATTGTATCAAATTTCTTCGCGGCCGCTTACAACCCCATTGCACTTCTCAATTGAGGTAATGATTTGTGTGAAACTTCGACAGTGATCCGTTATTTGAAAGTGATGAGATAGAGGTTCGAAGAAAATTTTGCTCTCATTCAAGGGGTTGCTGAAAAAAAAATTGTGACACCAAATGCTTTAAATTAGAAATACTTGCTCTTGGCGATTGCCTTTTTGCGTGCATGGTAATTTCTTGTCAATTTTTTCTGATGTGTGACATCCATCTCGCCAGTGAGTAGACGCTCGCTTTAGCCTGTCACAGACGGCAAGCATTTTAATAGTATTTTTTTCTGATCTATTACTTCGCCTGATCAGAGAATTTTCATAATATTTATTTCAAATCTTTTACCTCAATTGTGTTAGCATAAACTTTGCTTCATAAGACCGAATCAGCCAGAGATTTTCATTTATTTTTCGTAGTTCTTATCGATAACAGATGTACAGCAGTACGTAACAGACTAATTCCCAAATGTTCGTTTTTTTTCGAAATCTCGTCACACAGGAGATACCAGTCCGATTGAAAAACCAATGAGGGTAAATCAATTGATTGAGATGTGGTATAGTTACACAAAAGTCCGTATTCAGCTACGACCAATTTTACCCTATCGTTTAACCCCTCGGTATTACCGAGTAATGACTCATGATGATTTCATCAATCCAATCTTTCAATAGTATTTTAGTGCTACTGACAAAGACGACCGAAGTAAACGACAAAATAAAAAAATTTGAGTTAAGTTTATTGAAGTAAAAGATTTCGTGTCAAACACGTATCAAATAGTTAAAGTAAAACATTTGTGGATACTTCGCTATTTGTAAAATGTTGAGTCAAATCACAATGTAGAATCACGTCGCGTTGTCGATTTTATTTTGAAGATTTAAAATTCAGAATTATACTTTTGGTCTCTGCAGTATACAAACAACCACACTGCATCACGAATAACAGCAAACATTTACACAAAATATCGACGTTTTTTCCACAATATTATCGAATAACATTTATTATGTCTGCAATTACAAAAGTAGCAAGCTGCGATACTGTTGCTGCATGTATAAACATCTCACCTGTAATTGCATATGACCCCAATCCCCAAAAGATTATACACTGCGCCATGAATTCCAATGAACCATTTCCTTTTCTCTAAAAAGGGAAATGAAGAAATCAAGACACACTTCGTGACTTACAAAATATTTTCTTAATTCCACAATATTACACCCACCCCATACAGATACAGATAGATATACATAGAGAGATATAGACGTGTTACATCTTATAAATATGGGTATGGTTTGGTTTGGTTTCTTTACATCATTTATTTCCTGTGTCTATACACAACTGGGAATAACTAAAAATATTCCAAATTCCTTGGTTATCTTAGATTTGTTGATTTTTAATGCCTTCATTTCGTTTTCGCATCACGTCCGATGTGTAAGATTAAGATCCATCGGTTTATTTATATACCTTTTCTGGTCAAGATTCAACAAATTGAATTTTTTTTCGGCAATTTTGTTTGCGGAAAATGCGGTAAAAATGTCATGATGACCCCTTTTCACTCACTTCTACGGAATTACTCGACATGTTTCTTGCTAGATTTCATTTTCGTTCATCCGAAAAAAAAATTCGCCAATTCATGTCTACATGAACTGTTTAGAAATACATTGGACCGTAACCGTCATTCACCAAAGCTATAAGAATTTAAACCGAAATTAGTTGATGACAAATCATAAAACAATTTTCAAAAACACCCATCCGACATACGGTACGGGAAATAAGTAGTAAAAGCCTTTTGGTAAGAGCCTTTTGGTAGCAGCCGTTTCAGTAACCACGCTACAGTAAAGGCCGTTTAGTGAATGCTTTTTAGTTAGCCTTTCAGTAAACGGCCTAAAGCATAACTTAGTGTTAGGATAAAGTGGAGTATCAGCACCTTGGAGTTCAATGGGTATGCTGTACCTGTACCTGTACACGCCACGGCATTTAGTACTTGTTGGTATTGTTCATGTACCCAAATACATCTTAAGGATGCAATCTGGCAAGTCTTAGGCGATCATTCAGAGAGCAGTGGCCCGTAAGAACGTCAGTTACTCTTCTAATATTTTCCTGTGGAACGATAGAAAGTATTTGGAATGCTTCAAATGGTAATACAAATTTCGGCTTGTCTGACTATTGTATGAAGATATGTTTATTCACCTTAAAAAAGCTTCAAAAATCATCTTTCCTATCCATACATTTATAAGGGAGTCGAGATTTGAAAGCAAAACTGGGATGCCTGGTTCTGGACCGTTCAATATGGAATCTGAGACTATTATTTCGAGTTCGTTTACATTCCAGCTTCCAGCTACCCTCGATACTGCTGTACTGCTGTGACTAAGAACCCAAATGAATATGAATCTATTTTACCAATTCGGCAAGTGTGAAGTATCCCCGTATTCTTGAGCTAGGCATGATGGGAATCTGTTACTAACCAGGGCTTTAATTGCTTCCGTAAAAAGTCTTGTCGGCAGACTAAAGTGATCAATATTTCAGAGCATAAGTAACTATTTCGGTTGTTAGGAATCTCAGATGGAAAGTAACGTTTAATTATCATAGTTACAATTTTGCACCACCGTCCTCCACAACATAATTCCAATATGAAGTTTCTCGTTACCCACTAGATAGCCCAAAAAATTGATGTCCACGTTCTTTAGCTTACATGAAATTTCAAACAGAGTTGAGAATATAGTAGGACATGTGGGAGGAATCAACTAAAAGTTTACTGATTTGACGATTGATTTAGCGAGAGCTAAGAACCTCCCACTGCCAAATCTCGCACTATGCAATGTGCAATTCGAATTTCTCAAACCAATTTCCACTTATATTAAAATAGACAAGTGAACGTGCCGAAATGCACATGCGAATTGAATAAGAAAACATTATGATGACATGATAAGGACTCTACTAATATATTGTATCCTTAAATTGTTTGAATTTACATTTATAAATAAAGAAAACCCCAAAATGTACAATATGCTGCTGCTGCATATTAGCAAGGAAACGCGACAGGCATAAAACACAAAACCATGGCAAACATGTATTGCATGTTTCACTTTA
Source organism: Phytosciara flavipes (assembly GCA_026413405.1). Lineage (NCBI taxonomy): Eukaryota > Metazoa > Arthropoda > Insecta > Diptera > Sciaridae > Phytosciara > Phytosciara flavipes. The sequence goes on along the minus strand of JANTFA010064448.1, from coordinate 4,417 downwards.
TGCATAAAGCATAATATTCCAATTCCCAATCCCAGCTAAACAATCCGCGAATCTACCGCATAGTTACACTATTAGACATATGGCATAAATATTAAATTCCCAAGAGGATTTAATTTTCATATAATATATCCGAAATTCTAATCCTAACTGCTGTGCATAAATCTAGATATAAATTGCAGATCCTTTCCTTTTAATTCGTTAACGAATTTATGTGTATACGTATTCACACACACACACATAGGTATATCTCTAGCTTTGTGTGGAAAAGACACTAATGCAGCGATGCAAAACAGCAGATGGAAAACCTGAGAGAGCATAATGGTGAATTGGATTAAATCCCGTGCGGTCATATATTCAATATATGGAAATTCTTGAAAACGTGTTGCTCATACAAATTGAATTTATTTATTTTAATTAAATTATGTGTTTTTTGAATAAACATAATATTTCATGGCATATTTTCGCTGCTCCTTCCACTTCCATTTCGTATAGACAAAAACGTTGTGGTCTGGTATCCGTACATAAAACAGGACACAAAGGAACAATGCACGGAATATTACAGCGCACCTAAAACTATTTGGTGTCCGGTGTATATCTTGACTTTTGCATAATGCAAATTTGTAATTTACAAAATTAGTTTTCCAATTCATTTGATCAACGTAGGGGAGGCATACTCTTTTTCATGTCTTGTGAGGTTTGCGCATCTTTTGTGGATGGTCGATTTTAAGCACTTTCCAAATTTCCCGAAATCTGCTGTACTGATACGTAAATTACTCCGTCCAATTTCAGCACCCATGCTTGGAGTGTGTTGCTTTTTCATATTTAACATGAAGTTCATAAGATCCTAAAAGATTGAAGTTGTCAGTGCGAGAGTTCGATTCCCAACTGTGGCAGAAATAAACACAGCTGATTGAATTCGACCGAGTCTGTGGTAGCTGGTGGAAAAAGCTCTCACACGGCTTGCTGGCAAAGATATTGCATTCTACACCTATTAGTTTTGCTCCTAGGTACATAGATGGCACTCAACATCGGAGTAAGTCAGTAAGTCAGGTTTGTCGCGCTGCTTTAAGCGTAATACGGGTAGCTTCTTATCACTGACACAGTGGAAACTGTGAAAAGATCTAAAAAAAATAGATAACCACAATCAGCGAAAATGATCTAGCCTCTGGCCCATCAAGGGTTGTTACGTCGAATCATTGTTGTTACGTCAGATCCATCTACCCAGCACACCTGGATTTGGTTTCGGCGTGGGCAAATTCTATACTGCCATCAACATAGAAGAATGATGTAAATGACTCAAAGTAATCACAACGAATTCTCTCTACTTGCTGAAACCATTTTTAACGGTGGTTAAGTTAGGACCAAAAACTGGCCTGAGACATGTGGCTACTCGCCAACCCGCATTAGTCAACGTTGTGTCATTCACTATATGATTTCCGTAAAAGGAAATTCTATTCTTGATCACACCTTAACCACTCGTTAGAAACTTATGGGTGTTTGGAACCGTTACCTTAAAATTCCATACATCTCAAGAAAAATCCTTTGGCGTCTTTGTCCCGAAAGATTGGAAGTTAGCCTGGATTTTCTTACACTGAGCCCTTACCCAATGATTACTAAACATACTATTTGACAGGTTTCCACTTAACTCAAAGTGGTAAACATTGTTAAATCATCCCAGATATATAGACAAGTCTGAGCTCAGATTTTAAGGAACACAACGTAGTCTATTAATCTAAAAATCATAGCGAAGAAACTATCTCTCTTTCCGATTAAGAACAGCAAAAGTAACGTTGGATAAACCTTTATAGTAAAAGAAAAGTTTCACACTATAGACCTGAAATATTGCAAGTTCTCCCAAGTATCGTAACGAAGACAAATTCTGGTAACTAAAGCAATGTTGCAGCACGCCATTCTCTAAAACCTTTATTGCAGACCATAAATCAAGCGATGGCTAGAAAAGTTTTATATTATGCAACGGTGTTTATGTAAAGAAAGCCAAAATGAAATAGTTTATTATTGCCAGTGGAAGACTGAGAGCTCATATATATATTTCATGATTTTGCTGATATTATATTGAAATTTATTTTGCTGAGCACTCGAATATTGTTTTAGCACAAAAAGAAATCGATGAGATGGGGCTTCGGAATATAGACATTTTTAAACTCGTACGAAGAATGAGCGTCTTATTATGTTCACTCCTACGTTTGTAACGGAAATTGAGCAAACACAAAAGGTTAATCCTTACTCAGAGATGCCAAATCAGCGGCAGAAAATATATTTGTCCGTCATCACTCTAACTTAAGTGAAACGAGCCCAATTTTGTTAATTTTTTTTTCCTTCTTTTGTAATCACAAATGCTAGTTTAAGTTCGAAGACAAGTAAATAGGTCGAGGAGATCCAGTCGAAAACAGCCTTATCAAGATTTTTTGCGTATATCTGCGGAATTAAATAAGATAATAAAATCAAAAGTCCACACGATGCAGGAAAAAAAAGTTTGTCAAATTTGAATCATGTGCTCAAGGAGGCTTTTATTTAGTTTCTCGGACGAACAGTGATGGTAATTATTTTTCTCGATATCTCGATTAAACTTCATCAAATTTTCATGAGTCTCGTTTTTGTTTCAAAAACTTGCGGTTGGATGCTTTACCTAGCCAGGGAAGCAGTTAGATGAAGCCTTATTAGGATTATTACTGTGCTGAATGTGAAAATGGCTGGCCGTGGAAACTTCTTGCGCAGTAAAATTACACCATCGAAAGATGATCTGGTAAGTATAGGTTCGAGCGATAGACAGAACTCAGTGAAAGCAATTCTTAAATTGACATCATATTAAAACATTCAAATGAATTTGTAGTTAGGCCGACTCTAAGTTCCGAACGGCTAGAGTCGATGCAGTAACATACTTTAATATGTAAATCGTGTGGGTGGCGTGTGGCCATTGACATATCTTCGATAAAAGTGCGCTTTGGACGTATCATCATGCATTTGAATGGACAACAGTCTCTGTATCTGGAGATAGGGTTTTGCCCTAAACTCGTTAAGTGAAGTCTGAATCTAAAGTGTTGTTGTTCGTTTCAAAAGAAATATGATGACCACTAAGCGGTGGTATGGTGGCCTTAAATTTTTAGACCCGTACGAAGTATGAGGGTCTTATGCCTTTACTCTTACGTTTACAACACGTCGATTTCGAGCCCCGGAGTAAGGGCAAACCTTTTGGGGTTACCCCTAGATGCCAAATCAGCATTTAAAAAAATGTCCGTCGGTCAGCACGATAACTTGAGTATACGAAACCAATCTTAATGGGATTAATCCTCGATTTGTTATCAAAAAGGCCAGGCTACGGTCGAAATAGTGCTATTTTCGACATATGGTCCAGGTTTATCGCATATATTACGGGCAGCTTTGCTCGCAGAAAGTTCATAGATGGTGCAAATGGAAGGTATTGATTACACCAATCCAGAAAATCGAACTCGAATCTTGGGCTTGGAAGTCAAAGCTAAAGTTAAATTAGACCCACAATTTGAGCTACTCGGCCGTACAGTGACGGTAGAGATTTTTGTCGATATCTCGAGTAAATGTCATCCGATTTTCATCATTTTTTATATGAAAGGTAAAGACGACCGTAAAGTGGTAGAACTTTTTACTGTGACCTAAGAAAATTGCCGGTGGCCATTTTAGATTTTAGTGTTTTCTGTCTATATTTTATTTCATAGAATTCAGTTTATAAATGAGACTTCGAACGGGGCTTTTGAAATTGCTGTAAGCAATTTTAACAAGTGATTAGTTTAAATAAACTGATAACATTGCAGAGCAGTACTATAGGCCGAGCTCTACTCGTACGGGTCCCCTCTATGTTTTTGAACTGTAATGCAGAGGTTTGGTTCTACACCCTTGGAATTCAGGGTTTTTTGTTTGGTCGAATTACTTTCACCTGATTTTCATTAGTTTTTTGTTTGTTTGAAAGTTTATAAGTCAAATTATTAAATTGTACTTCGGGGCTTTAAATCATTATTTAGATTAGAGAAAAGTTTCAACAGGGGTATTCTATGACGTGTTAGTGTTGCTGTACATTTTCAGTAAACATTCCATTTCAGGTCAATAAGCTATTATTTCGTAAACTACACGCACGGGTCCCCTCTTATTTGTCAGGTTTTATGTTCTGCGATCGTCATTTTCGTTGAAGATTTGCAACTTATCGGAGCAGCCTGAACATGTATGCTCATATTATACACGTTGCTTACTCCCATGTTTCGTGTATTACACTCACATCAAAAAAAAAGCTCAGTGTTTTTTTTCCGGTTTCAAACCCACTACCCAACCATGTCATAATTGCAGAATACAGCGACGACATGGGAACTCCTTTCTAAAACATGAAAAACCTATTATTTGTCATCACAAATTACTTATTTCTAAAAGTTTG
>JANTFA010064337.1:0-13587 GCA_026413405.1 Phytosciara flavipes | reverse complement strand
CGTTCGAGGAATAAGGTAGATCTAAACAAAAAACCAAAAACACTTTTTCTCTCCCTTTAAAAACTTGTCGTTGAAAACCGAGTACGAAAAATTGTAGCGTACGATCGCAGGAAGTTGAAACTGGTCCTTTTGATGATAATTATTGTTAAATAAATGTGGCGTGTCTCTCTCTCTCTGTCGGTCTCACCCTCTCCCTATCCGTCTTCATCTCCGACACGAGATATTTCGGGCTGGGATATGGCTTACACTCGATATATTATGTAGAATTTGACGATACGATAAATACGCTAGCGGTTTCCCACTCTCGATCATCATAGAAGCGATGTCTGACACTGGACAGCAATCTCGTTCTTAATCCTATCGGAGTGGTCATTGAGATGGAAAAGAAATAAAGAAATTCGATTCCTTAAAGTCTGCTATACTCGCTCTGACTCTCTGTCTCTCTGTCCATTCTTTCGTCCTGTAAACCTCACTGCTCTCCAACGAATATGATTATGTAATTTGATTGAATAAAGATTTTTTTTAATTAAATTTCTCTGAACTACAAGACGGCATTCCCATTTCCGTATCTACATGACGAACTGATTGAAATGTAAACCTAATAAACGAAGAAAAAGAAAATTGTCTGTGATTTTAGCTGTGATAGAGATTTTTTGTTGTTGTCATTGATACAAATAAAAATTGCGAAAATTTTATAGAGAAAAATATTTTTACAAAAGAAGGAATTTTTACTTTTACAAATAAAGACACAAAATTTGCATTTTAAATTTTAACCAAAAAACTGTATTTGACTCTGGAATAAATGCATTTTTACCCAAATCAAATTTCAAGTTTTTTTTCATTAGCGAAATGTCCGCGCGAAAATGCCAGCAATGCCGACAGACAATAAAGAGAAACAAAAAACTTTCGAAAATTTCAAAAGTTGTTTAATTCCCTAGTGCTATCGGCGATCAATGACGTCATTCGCTGTGACTTAAATTTATTTATTTAACGAGCAAAACAAAGTGAAATTGTGAATGTTTTTTTTTGTGCGTTCGGGCCATTTAGTCAATCACACAATAATCGATAAATTCAATTTAGATTCAACAAAATAAATTTTAATTAAAAAAAAAGCCGTCCGATCGAGTGCTGAATCTACAACTTCCTTCATAGACCGAGAACCCACGAGCATTTTGGACCCTCATAAGAGACCGGCTTGTCACTCTTATGTCGAACTGTTTCATTGGCCAGCACGAACAACTTTTGTTTTACGAATTTCGTATTTGAGGATATCTTTGTCGAACATCGAGTCGAAACAAGGTGTAAATAGAACCCAATGAAAATGCAATTGAAAAATTTAGCTTTGGCTGAAAGACCCCATGTGGTTCACTAGTAAAATTTCGAATTTTCTACTGTTCACTCTAGGCCTTACAACAAAACTTTATCTTTCAATCGCATTTTTCATTCGGCTCCAGCGCTTCCATTTGTGACACCAATTCGGAGCTTGCGCGGCTGAGGTTTACGCTAGGGCTGTTCTTAAAGCTCAAATACAAAAGTCGTACAACAAAATGTTTTTCGTGATGATAAATGGAACAGGTACGCATAGATTTCAATGTCCCTTATGCAATGAAAGTAGAGACAAGGCCAATCCTTTGAAATTGTATGGGCCGGAGGATATGCGAATTTTGCAAGAGATTTTCCATTTTCGCATGGAACGAACTCATTTTTGTAAAAAAAATCTAAATAGGATCGTAGACGCTAGTGACATACTTTTGGCCAAGACATTTTTCAAATCAATTTTTCACTATGATTCCATGATGGCTCGTTTTCGGCCAAGGGTACAAAAATGCAGTAGACGACGAGCCAAAAATGAGCCATCATGGAATCATAGTGAAAAATCGATTTGAAAAATGTCTTGGCCAAAAGTATGTCACTGGCTTCTACGATCCGAAGGATGAGTTCGTTCGACGCAACGAAATGCAAAATCCGTTTGTCCTCCGACTTTTTCGACTTGACCACACCTTGTCTCCACTTTCATTGCCCTTATGTGGGTGAAAGTACGGTTAACACAACAGAAGCTCACACAAATCTATTGCTCATTCCACTGTTACTTTTACATTATGCTCCCAGATTTTTTCCGAATTCTTTGACAGTGTCAAAATTAGTATGGTACGCAGTCCAGTTTCAGTACTCTATTTAGAGTACCATTCATGTCTGGATTGTCGTTGCTTCGATTTAAATAAGAAGACATTTCGGAGCAAAATTTTTTCGAAAATTCAACTTATTCAAGTTATTCGAACAAATATTTGATAAAAAAACCAATTTGCACTTTCAATTTATTTGACATTATTCAGAGTTTCAACACGTCGCGTCGGTGCAAATTGTTATTTTTTTTTGTAAATCTCAGACCGAAGTATACTACGTGAAAATCAGTCATTGCGTGTGAAACATGTAATGCCAAATCATTAGATTAAGTCTTGGTTTTAACATTTTTATTTTGTCGAGTTGGAAGTCATGTTACTAAAAAAAACATTTTTTCCAATTGTAAAGCATCATTTATCTCACTGCTACCCAAGAAAATGTTTCATTACTGCATTGACATGAGCGGCAAAACTCATTTCCAGGGTGCTGAGTGAGTAAAACAACTCACGTAATTACGTAATTGTTTGGAACTTTCTATTTTCGTTTCGGATCGAGCTGCAAACGCCACATCTAGCTAAATACAGAGTTTTGAACAACGACATAATCTATACTGCCTTGTTAAGCCAAAACAACGTATCGCATTGAATGTGTGCTTTGGAAAGCTGTGAGCTTTTTTTGAATTCCATTGGAAAAGTGGAAGATTTAGGTGGAATACAAAAGAAGCTCAAAGTTTTCGAAAGCTCTTCTTTAGCAGAGACACAAATTCGATACGTTACTTTGAATTAACACTGCAGTACAATAAGGAGCCAAGTAAAAAGTTTACCGTAAATGTCATTCAGGTAACGAATCATTTCCGGGGCATGCTGCGAGTAAAGGAATTAGTTGTGAGAATTTTCATTTTTGGGCGCTAGTTGTTCCCTTTCATTATCAGGAAACCCGTTTGGGTGGTGTAGCAATGTTAGCATAAAGAGACTGGTATGCATGTGTACTCTTTCGGTCAAAATTTATGAAAATCGTTCGTCTTTGTTTCATAAAAATTAACGTTCTACTACACGGGAAACTTTAACGGTTTCCATCCGCTAACTAGTCTATGTGCTTTATTTGCATGTGAAGGATGATACGTTATCAACCAACTTTCAGTTTAATTTCCTTCAACGAAATTTATTGTCCGCATTAAAATTGTATAAAAAAAAAGGTCAAATGGTGAACAAATAAACAGACGAAAATGTTAATTAGAATAATACGTGCATCGAGTCAGCTTTTCAACAGTCACATTTTCATAAGTACACCGCTGTCCGAGCTCTCGAGATAATTTATTTTATTTTCGTTAAAATTCTGAAAAGTATTTTATTAAAACACCAACATAATCACCATTTCTTGGTACGCAGCACACGAGAGACTAAGCTGATTGCCGTAATAAATTAATTAAAAGTAAGCGAGAAAAGAAAAAATAATTTCATTTTATAAAGACTCGGGTATAAACTGCTAACGAACTCCGTTTAGTATTATTGTAAGAAAGAATAAAGTTTATTGTCGCGGTATAGTACTGCATCAACATCAACACGAAAACTTTTCGCAAAGCTAATATTATTACGTCTTTGTTCGCATCCTTTAAATCAAAAGGCTGAATTCACTGTGATAATAAAGAAAAAGTTCATAATCCACAGAAAACAGTTACACAGATTAGTCGCTTATCGAGATGAGGTTTTTCTTGTGTATTTAGGCCACTTGGAGAGACTATGATTACGAGATTTTATTTACAAAGAAACTTTTTAAACGTAGAAACCTAAACTTTTCAACTTTGCAGATGTAGGACATCGCTTAAAGCATTCCTTTTGTTAGAGTCTGACTTATATATTTTCCGTGATTCATTTACATGGTCGTGCCGTTTGGTTTTTGAATCTATCAATATTTTTGATTCAAGTATTCAACGGAATAAATCTTTTCCTACGTTTGTTCGAATACTTATTTTGCTATTATGATACGTCATGACAGCAGATAGATATCGTAACTAGTTTCTGTAGTCGCTCTCGAGTATAAGTGATAACTGCAACCGTATGTGCTATTGTTAAGAGGTAATAGTATTTTACATAACAAGAATTAGAAAGATGAAAAGTAGAATTTTGTTGATCCGAGACGAAACCGAGGTCAGTATAAACACACGAAAACATTATGTAATGGATTCACTTTTGGTAAGGGCGTCGGAAGTAGTGCTTGGTAAATGAGCATGAAAATGTTTTTGAGTTTCCGTTCTGGACGGTAGATTCTGAGCTCTTTCGCTTGTTTTCCTCACCTCTTTTGGGCTACAGCTCGCGAAGTTGTCCCTTAAATCTATCGTCCGACACAGATATTCCAAAAATCATTATTTTTGTTGTTGCTGTCGTAGAATGTATGTTGGCTTCACAAACCAACGATCGGGGGTTCGAATCCACCGTCAGACAAATGGACATAAAGTAATTTTTCATTCAATTTTCAATTCAGTTTTCGAATCGTTTCATCTCAACAAACATGGTAGAATGTATAACAGATGTTTGATTATCCGAATGAAGTTGAAAATTACTACTGCTTCTTGCTATATTCGGTGTAAAAATAACAACTCATTTGAGTATCCTCAATGATGAAAGACTTTTGGAATGCTACTTGTGAGAAATGAGGAATTGTTTGAGTTTATTTAGTGACATGTAAGGACCGAGTATTAGACTTTCTGCGAGTTTTTGTGAGACACGAATTTAACTCAAGATTAATTGTAGTTTTGTGGCGATTGATCTCTGGTTATCCGCTGGTTAATCACTGATTAGTCATTATGTTAATTATCTCGCTCTGCTAGATGTTCCCTTCTGTAACTGTTTTTCAAAAGTATGGTTTCCATACTTTCAATTTTCGCATCTTCTTCCCCCTAACTCTTTCTATACCTTTTGTCTGTAGAGTGGTGACAGTAAAGTAAACTTAGAGGTCGTACATAAATGACGTCACGCATTCTCAGTGTTGTCATCAAATTAAAATCACCAGTAACTCGACAAGGGCTCACTTTATTTGTCAATAGTGTGTCATACCCCCCATTAGGGAAATGTATTTGGGGATTAGGACACACCATTGACTCAAGACTTGTCGAGTTATTAATGATTTCAATCTGATGACAGCACTGAAAATACGTGACGTCATTTATGTACTATGCCTTAGGTTCACGTCGTTCGTTCGTTCGATAACATCACATCTAGTGACACAAAACCACCTCACGTCTCAGAGTTTGATGAATAAATAGCTATTTTCATGATAATTTGATTTTCTTTTTTTGTTACTTTTTTTCTGATGAAACAAAACGTTCCATTTCACAGTTTTAGCCCATCGGATAATAAATTCGTTAGCTGTAGCGATGATGGTACATTGAGGGTGTGGGACTTTATGCGGTGTCAAGAGGAAAAAGTCTTAAGAGGTAAGTTTGCCAAGGATGAGTTAAATTTCAGTTTGTTAGTTTATTAATGTTGATGGTCGTCAGTCTCGCTCTGGCATACGTTGACATAATTTTGGAATTAAGTTTCCCATTTTAAAGCTTTCATAATCATCACTCCATGCATCTTATTTGTATGAAAATTGTTCTTTTGTAATAAGTGTAAGTCACTGCTCGTTTGTGATCTACTGCGTTGTAACAAGCCATAAGACAACTGTACTAACTGTTCGTTGGGAACATCCGAGGCAGCTTTGTAGCTACCTCACAGAGTTGGTTGTTACAGAGTTTACTGGGATTTCGATCTCGCTGTAATTTTGTAAATCAACTCTGTGAGGTTTCTGTAAAGCTGCCGAGGAATATCTCCAAAATGAAAAATGTGACTCATCTACAACGACACAAAAACAAATTACAGGTCACGGTGCTGACGTTAAATGTGTTCACTGGCATCCGCAGAAAGCCTTAATTGTATCCGGTAGCAAAGACAACCAACAGCCAATAAAACTATGGGACCCAAAGAGTGGACAAGCACTAGCAACGCTGTGAGTGGTTTGAAATTATTGAAACAAAATTGAAATCAAAATGAATTTGCTGTTTGCTATGCTTTCAGCCATGCACACAAGTCAACCGTAATGGATTTGAAGTGGAACGAGAACGGAAATTGGTTAATAACGGCGTCCAGAGATCATTTGTTAAAACTGTTCGACCTACGTAATCTACGTGAAGAAGTGCAGGTTTTCCGTGGCCATAAAAAGGAGGCCAGCGCTGTATCATGGCATCCAATTCATGAAGGACTGTTCAGTTCGGGTGGTTCGGATGGCTCGATTCTATTCTGGAACGTTGGGACAGAGTGAGTTAACCATTTTCATTTATAAACAGCACGGGTGTCGACTCATAAGATTCGATTTGTTATGTTTCAAGCACTCGCTCAAAACCAAATCTTGTACTTCTTTAGTTGATTTCACTAAGGGACCGCAGACCTGGTCGTTGTTGTCTCTACAGCGATAACTCATTTCTTAAAGATTTCTCTATTATGATTACAGCAAGGAAGTTGGTGCTATTGATACAGCTCATGACAGCATTGTATGGACATTAGCATGGCATCCTCTGGGGCATATCTTGTGTTCTGGATCAAATGATCACACTATTAAGTTTTGGACGAGAAACCGTCCCGGAGATCGAATGACTGACAAATACAATTTGAATACGTTGCCAGCTGGATTACAAGGAATGGACGATTGTGATATTGGTAATAATTCAAAGATTTATCCGGTTTGCGTGTTTCGCCCTGTTACATTCATCATTGAACATTTCAGATGACAGTGCCGCAATTATACCTGGCATGGGACCTGAAGACAAAGTCGATTTCACTGAGAGTCTGACGAGCGATCGTGGATTTATTCCCGGCCTGGATCTAGACACTTCACACTTGAACGACAGACGATCGGATCGAGATAAGAAAGTACCATACAGTAAACCCATTCCGCGAAACTTCCAGGCCCATTGGAATGATACGGGCCGAACAGAAGATGATGAAATGATGTCCAAAGATATGAAAGATTCGATGACACAAATTGTCGATGTACCAATGATACCTCTGCAGAAAGTTGCACCAACGGCGATAGTCGTTTATGGAAAAACGATACCAGTCACTCGTAAGTCTTTTGTTGAATCGACCATTACTAAGCGAATGTCTCTCATTGAATTGTTTACGTTTCAGCCGGATCACGTCTCGATAAAGTCATCTCAGAAGGTTCGACGGCACTAAATGAATACATCAGTTCCGGTGAAATTGAAGAACTTAACGACCTTTTACCTCCGATGAAAGACGACGACTACGATTCAGACAATAGTTACGACAAACCATCCGAACGGAAGCGCCGAAAGCAACCATACGATCACAACGCTCAGTTAGTGTTCGAGAAGGACAGCACGAATCCACCGGCATTTATTCCGCCACTAATGGCACTGAATGTCCTACCAGACCCGAACGCTGACAAAGACTACAAGCGCAACACAAACGGTACAAACGATCGTGACATTTGGCAATCGAATTCAAACAATCCATGGGCCTCGAACGGCTCATCATTCAATTCCAACAACAACAATATGCCGCCCAGTTTATTGAACATTACTATACAGCCGCCAGATATGTCACCAACCGACAATTCGAATGGGAATTGGGATCGACGATCGGGTGACAATGGTAGAAATCGTGATGACAGGGGTCGTCGCAGAGAAGGACGAGATGGCCGTGATGGTGGTCGAGATGGTCGTGATGGTGAAAATAGGCGAGGCGGTAGTCGTTTTGATAATGGAAACGAGAGCCGAAGAAGACCGAGTGGAAACGAAAGCAGCAGTCGATCTAGTGATAAGTCTGGTCGCAAGGTGCGCAGTGGTAGAAATCGTCGAAGGTCGTAAAGTGTTGTCGCTCACCGGTATATTCATACTTCGAATTGTTAATGTCTAAATCGATGATTGAAAATATGATGTCACTGAATTTGATGAGAAAAATAAAATTCTGGAAAATTGTAAACATTTTGATGCTTGATATATGGAGGCGTGTGTTTAAAGCTCTTTGTTCCATTACATACGGATTTCTGTTGAGCTTCTGAGTACAGAAGAACGGACAATTGGGTCATTCGATGTTGTCGATAACAGATATTTAGCCTTAGCCGTGCTATTTCAACTGCAGATCTTGAAAATATCAGAATCTTCGCATTGGAAACTTAAATCCGAGGGGTTACTCACTCGGGTAAATGATGACACAGGGTCAGAGGAAATGCCCATATAAAAGAGGAAATGTTGGGTAAATATACGAGGAAATACCAAGTAAATAAGGAAATGATTACACACCATTTGGGCGAGTGAGAAACCCCTTGCTTAAATCTTTAAAGGAAAAAAATCAAAAAAATTGATTCTTCAAGAGGTCGACACATCATTTTTTGGCAATAAAGGCATCCCTTTCTGAAGGGGAGAGTGAATATACTTGCTCATCATCGAATTTAAACTAGCATTTGTGAATAAAAATCGAGAAAAGAAAGTCTCATCGAGATTGGTTTCGTTTTACTCAACAGGTCAGGTGAACTGGAACTTAAGCTCAATGACCTGATCGGAACTGAACGTGATCTGACAGATTTTGAACTGAACACTAATTTGATCTGAACCGGTTTCATCAATTATCTCGACAAATGTACTATTTTGATTATCTTTATGCAGCACAAAGCGCTGCAACGAAAAAAGCAACAAGAAATATTTAAATGAATCAGGTCCATTCAGGTCAAATGTGATGGAAAAGGTGGGGAAAGGCCGTCGTTTTCTATCCTCAATTCTACCGGTAGAATACGGGTTCTCTTTGTTTTTCAATCGATGGATGGCATATTTGCTTGGTGACAAGGGTTTTAAAAACGATTCTAATGGAATGACAACAAACGATTGTTTAAAACTCTTATCGTCAAGGACGTATTGGATCGAATCAGAAACAAATTACTGTTCCGGTGTCCTGAGATCATTTTCTATGCGATGGCATTTCATTTGGTTAAAATCCGTCGAGAAAAAATTTAACTATTTTTCTGATGGCACCAGTTTTTTCGGGTTCAGGTCTCTTAAAAATCGATCTATTCCGAGTCTTAACCGTATACGGTGTGTTTTAAACCAAACTAATTGAAAAAATTTGCATATTGGTTTCCTCAACGGATTTGGCTTTTTTGGGTCATCAGAAACAACTTTTGTTTGGAGGGTAGGGTAGCGGAGCGTGCGCTTTTCGAAATAATGGTGAAAAACCGTAATTTAACGGCCATTTTCGATGATTTTATTTGGGATACGGGAAAATGATGAAAATTAATCTATTCAAATGAGGTAGCTGGTGATTGGAAATCATTCATCGACCCCAAACAAATATTTTTTTGTATGGAGACATGATTGGAAAGTGTGATAGATTTTGAGATAGCCACCTTTGAAAGTAGCGATTTTCGGAGATTTCTCATGAAAGTCACTAACTTCAACCTCGGTTATCTCGGAATCTATCACACTTTCCAATGATGTCTCCATACAGAAAAATGTTTGTTTTGGGTCCACAAATGATATTCAATGATAAGAAAGCTAATTGGAAGAGATTAATTTTTATCATTTTCTCGCATCCCATACAAAATCGTCGAAAATGGCCCTCGCAAATTTTTTCAATTAGATTGATTTAAAACACACCGTGCGTATTAATTACTGTGAAATCGAATTTTGATCTAATTTGATCCCAACATAGTCATTTCCCGCCACTACCAGTATCAGCATCCTCCTTCAACCGGACTCATTCGCATCTTTCCCTCTCGCTTTTCACTCCCATGATCGCATGATCGAAAATGAATGGAATGAAACAATAATCGCATACTGACCAACATGTTTTAATACTTTGTTTCACTTAAAGTCTATAAAGAAACATGTTTTTGATTATTTTTTATCATAAATACCCTCATCTTGTGTTTATAGTATTTGTCAATTTTCTTCTTTCTTCTTTTGTTAATCGATTAAATTTTTTGTTTTTTTAAATTCTTTTTTTGTTGTTGTTTTTTTCATTAGTTTTTTCCATGTCATTTTTAAATTTGGATAGAGGTTTGTTTATACAATAAAACCAAAGACATACATTTTATGTGTTGTAGAATGTTTTTAATAATTTTTTTTCCTTCAATAAAGTACCTTCGATTTCTAGTTTGTTTTTCTAATTCTCTTTTTTCATTTTTATAAATTTTTTTAAATTTTCTTCTTCTTTTAAAATCCACGTGTCCTCCTTTTTACCTAATAAATATACCTTTGATGGTTCTATTTTGTTTGTTTTGTTTAATTCGAAATAACTTTTCATTTTGTTTAATTAACAATTTTTGAATTTGTTTTACAATAGTTTCCTTGTTTGCCTGGTTTTTCTTTTAGTTTAAATAATTATTTTTACGTACGATCACTAAGTGATTCCTTCTTTTAAATTAATTTCCATTTTTGTAATGTTGCCATTGTTTTAATATTTTCAAAACAGTCGCATTTTAGGCCCCTGTTCGGAGTATTTTTTCTCTTCTTCTCTTCATCTTCTTCTTAAATTTATTAATCGTAACTCACTTCATTGTATAATCAAATATAATTTTCTCAATAAGTTTTCCACCTTCTTCAATTTTTGTTAAAATATTTTTTTCATTTTTTTTATGTTTTTTTAATTTACAAACGACAGTAGTAATTAGTAGCCATTCAAGAAAATATTTACATTGATGAGAAATATAAAAATAACCGGGTTGTATGTACCTTATCTCATTAAGTCTACTCTTCTTCTTCTTCATTTTATTTTTCCTTTAAATGCTTACAGTTTGATTAAATATATTTTTCTTTTTGGTAAATTGCCGTGTCCAATTATAGTTTTCCGTAATTTGTAACGAAGTTATTAAATAAAAATATTGACAACAATGATCTGCATTGCAAACTTCAGCTCCACAAATAGATGAATTTTTTGAATGAATCAGTAGCAAAGAAATGACATTTCGGCTGGGACATTTTCGAAATACCCAGTCGCATATCCTCTCTCTGCTAAATAGTAATTGTAGTGTCCACATCAACAAAAAGAGAAAGGGAGAATCGAGTCAAATTTGAATAATATCCAAAAATAGTGAGATTTTTAACGTTACGCTTTAGTAACGGACCTCCAGAGTATTTATGAGTAAGTGTCATGGCTTGTGTACACGTAATTTGAAATGAACAATTGACAGAAGTGGGATACGAACTCTCGATCTTCAACTTGGCGGGCCGATACTCTAACCCATTGAGCTACTGTGACATCTTTCCATTTCACATCTTTGTAGTTTCTTAATGTCACAGGTACGTATGCAGGTACAATCCGCATCTGCTAGTAAATTTGGTAATCTTCGATAGGAAAGTCGGGATCTTAAGTCGAAAGGAACTAAACTAAAATTAATTTGGCAAAATCAAACTCATTATGAGTTTGACAACTTGATGATGAACTTGGCTGTTTCAAATAGTTCACGGTCATCGCTTGCTTGGCTGAAGGAGGAGATCAAGTTCACATAATGAACCGGTTTTAAAATGTCTGATTTAGTGTGATATCTGGCTGGTGTTCTTCCTTCGTTGTCTATTTATTCGCTCGGATTTGTCAATTGAGAATTTTTGTTGGCTTATCTCCAAGAGAAGCACAGGTGACAAATTTGAACATAGATGTGAGCACACTGTCCAATTCTTCTTTGCTCTCTGTTCGTGAAATTGTCAGCAGTTATCCATCAGTTCGGAAATCATTGAGCATTGAGTATTTCTTTGAAATCCATGAGATTTTACATGGTGAGGGTGAGACTGAGGATGTGCTGCACGGGTGGTGCACAGTGCACACGAACAAATAGCGGGATAAAATGGACACTCAAATAGAGTGTTGAGCTGTAGACTTTCAAAGAAAAAACTCTAACGAAAAGGACCAACCTTACTCGGATGACTAGTGACACGAACGATTGACTCCTCAACAGGCGGCTAGCATGTCTTAAGAATAGTTGCCGAATCTGCTACTTAGTTTGATCTGAATATTTTCAACTCAGACTAAAGTGAAATCTGTCACTTCATTTGTTAGCATAAATTTTGCTAAAAATAAGACGACGTGAGCTCATCATTTTTATTTGTAGTCGCTGTCGATCACAGATGATAAACCCCCCTAGAAAAATCGGTCCATCAACTGAATAGACCAGACATTCGTTTTAATAAAAGTCACAGTGACTGATCATTGAACACAGGAGAAACAAACCACGTCAAACGTATAAATTTCACAGATCAAATCTTAGGAGCGAAACTGGAATGCAGTTGACTTAAATGTAGAAAATTGAAGAAATTCCTATTCGTTTGGTCAAACATTCATCGCATAAAAAACGCCAGGCTGTGTCGTTGTGCTAGTTTGTGTTGTAATGTGCAAACCGTTCTGTGAACTTTGGGCATTACTTGATGTCGGCGACATCAGACTATTATTTGCGTCCGATTGAGTTACGCTAGCCGCACCTTCAGGAACACCACGCTCTGTGAATTTAACTGCTGGCTTCTCGGTTGGCAAGTAAGCATAGTTACGCTGAGCTCCCTGATGGCGTGCATACTGAGCATATTGTTGAGCACCAATCGCATTACCTCGTCCGGCAACCACATGCAATTGCATACCGGGAAGAGGATAGCCCATTGGAACGCGTATAGTTTGCTGGGTTACCTGCAATTGAATTGAGAAAAAGGAAATTATTTGTCAACATGTTGATATTTGTCTTGGGTGCTTTGCTAACCACAACACAACCCTATCCAAGGTCATCGGATTGACCCATCTAAACTCTTCTTGATGGCTTACCTGCTGATATTCGAGTACATTGTGACGTTGAAACGGTTGACCGGCCACTTCATTCGTGGAGAAATGTGCATACGATTCCGTGTTGTACGGAATCAGGACCATTGTTTGATGATAATTGCGGAGTGGAGGCGGTGATTCCGGTCTTCTAGTCGGACTACGTGCATACGTGCCGTAATGTTGGCCTACAGCAACACTTTGGCTCTGACAATTCTGATAGACAGTCGCTTCTTCATGGCCGAAGCTGTGACGACTGTTGATGGGCAAATGATGATAGTAATTCGAATTGGGATTGCCAGCTAAGTGGGTGGTAGTGCCGACGTGTCGTTGGTGTTGTTCATTGTAATTTAAATAGTTCCACGCAGCGATGTGCTGCTGATGAGACGATTGGTTAGGTAACGTTGCGATCTGCTGATTTGGTGGTGCTGGCGATTGATTCTTTGGTGTTGTTGCTAATTGCATTGCATGATTATGAGTCTTTGGTAATGTGTTCGAATGTTCGATTTGTGGTTGAACCTGAAACAAGTCGACATTGTGGCTCGGCCAGTTTTGCTGTGAGAATCAGTGAGAAATTTACCTGAGTTTGTGGGTGTGTTGGGGTCGATAATTGCGCTTGCATTTGTTGTAATATTTCGTTGGTGGAACTAAATCTGGGCTTAATACCGCGAACCGA
>JANTFA010064226.1:0-14817 GCA_026413405.1 Phytosciara flavipes | reverse complement strand
TATGGATAATGTCTCTGCCGGGAGTCGAACCCGTGAACCATAGGCTTGTGAGTCCGACGCTCTACCGATTGAGCTACCTAGACTTAGATGAAATTTACTCGAGATATGGGCAAAAGACACTGAAGCCCAAAATGGTGGCTGATGGCCATTTTGTTACGTCACCGAAGACAGCTCTACCGCTCTACGGTCATCACTACCTTTTCAAACAATAACAATATTTACGAAAATTGAAAGAAATTTACTCTGAATATAGGCAAGAAACACTAAAATCCAAGATGAGGGCTGGTGGTCATATTCTTAGCTAAACACATCACTGTCATTTCCATTCAAACGAAAAGAACATGAAACTCGAATGAAATTTCGAGATATCGACAAAAAAACTCTATCTTCACTGTACGACAGAGTAGCTCGACTTAGGCCACTCTATTGACCCTAACTGTTGTGGCCTGCATAATCTGATTTTGACAAACTTTTTTCCTGAATTGATGTTGTCATAGATTTTGGGGATTTTTGTGACTACCGCAAAATTCAGCTCTGGTGTTGCGGGCGAGTAGATCTTTTTAGCTCCAAAAAGTCAAAAAGTGAATCGGTTGCGATTATGTTTTTGATCTAGTTTTCCAGGAAAATATCGTTTTAATAAAGTGACAGAAGACCCACTCGCCGACGATCAGCGGTAATTGTGAGAAATATCGCTCAGATCTAGCGCTCTATGCGAGAACCTCAACTGGACCTGGAAAATAGCACCAATAGCGACCATATCGCTGCATCGGTTCAAACGATTTTGCTCATCTTCGAACGTAAACTAACATTTGTGAATACAAATCGAGCAAAAAGTCCGCTAGGTCTCCCTTAGGTTTCTCTTAGGGATTCGAACTCGACGTGTTAAAGACGTAAGAACGAAAGCATAAGACCCGCGTACTTCGTACGGGTCTAAAAGGAACAACTCAGAGCATTAAGTGTATGTATGGTGCGGTGTTGCATCTATGTATATCTTAGGGGTTGTTTTCATTTTTATTTTTATTTTTTTCTCTCTCCATTCTGTATCGATACAAAACCATACTTACACTTTAATATATTGTGCAGTGTATGTAGTGTTGGATGCCAGGCTATACGTTGTGCGTTTGTACAAGCATAGGTCTGTACACTCCAGACATAAAGAGAAACATATTATAGACAAACTGGAATAGGGAAAAAAAACCATATCATCAACATATTAAAGTCAAACATCTGTGCTAAGATTTTTGATTTATTGTTGAATGTGTAAAAAATTCACTAGACAAGACCAATTCGATGTTGATTCGTTTATTATTAAGCCGTAAGTTCCGAGCCTATGAATTACACGCTAACAATCTGTACGTTTCAATATGACTAATTTCGATGATGATTTTGTAATCTTATACATCTAGACGTAAAAGTATGGTATTCCATTCAACAGAGAGGTATAACACTACATTGTTCACAGAGGTTGTGTGACTTACATTTAGAGAACTAACCTGTTTTTTTTCGCTAGTTTTTCAATTGTACAAATGTAGACTCCGCTTTTGATAGATATAATAGTCATCATTGTTAATGAGGTCATCAAGCAGTTAATGTTGATTGCTGTTACTGTTCTGAGGTATAAGGTAGACAAAAGTTCGGTGTGAAGAAACAATGCCGACCGAAATTCGGTTAAGAAACAATGCCACATTTTGGCTCTGTTAAGATTCCGGTGAAACTTTTCAATTGAAATTGTGTTGAAATTGGTGGTAATCAGTGAGCGTTCACGTAATGCCGACAGAGATGTCGTTGTTAAATGCTCGAGCATGGAAACTAAATATCGTACATAAATGACGTCACGCTTCATCAGTGCTGTCATCGAATTACAGTCACTAATAACTCGACAACTATGCACTTTTTCGAGTCAATGTTGCGTCCTACCGCAAAATAGGGTAGTACATACCATTGACCACTTGTTGAGTTATTAGGGATTTTAATTCGATGACAGCAGTGAAGAAGCACGACGTCATTTATGTACAACCCCTTATGCAGTACCCTGTGGCTACCTATAAATAGAAACAATTAGCGGGAAATGTATGTGTTTGGTTACCGCGAAGGAGACTTTATATCCATGTTCTGCCTGTCTTCTTCTTCTTCTTCAGCCTACCATAGACATTTCGTTCAACTTTCTTGTAGAAAAAAGCTATAAATCCCGGAGATATTAGCTCGTTCGACATAGAAAGAAAAGTAGAATGGAGCTCACAAAAAGGTTAAAATACTGAAATTTACCCATTGCCAACGGATTTTTTTGCGCTCCTTAGTTCTCTGTGCCAAATTTTTTTTTCTCTAAACACTGAAGGTAATAATAATTCAGTTAAATGGATGGAGGTGAATTTATATGCTGAATGTGGTCATATGCCAATTTTTGTTGCCTTAAGTTTATCTCAATGGTATACCCATCAAGCAAGATTCTTCCTTGAATTTGAACATCTCATGTATGTGAACACTAAATCACGTTACAGCTGAGTTATGCGATATTCCCTTATCTAGACTGCTTCACTGTCTGCGCTTTCACTGGTCTTTATATTTTTAGACTTATCAGTCCGAGACAGTATAGACAGATGACAATGTAGATAAATCTCCTTCTTCTGTAGCCTGTAATATTCACTGTTCATTGTAGCACCTCCCATAGCACCTTCCACTTCGATCGATCCATTGCCACTTGTTGCCAATGCATCGTCGCGGTTCGTTTGATGCTGTTTGTCCATCGTTCTGGCCCACAGGCGGTCTTCAGGCGGTCTTCAGTTCATGATGATTTTGGTCCAACGGCCGTCCGTTATCCGTGCAATGTGTCCCGCCCAATTTCACTTCAGAAATGCTATCTATTCCCTTACGTCCACGAATTTCGTTTGTTGTCGAATCCACTCATTTCTCCTAATAATTTCTGAGCGAAGTCCCAAGCATACTTCTTTCCAATGCTCTCAGTTTATTCTCGGATGATATCGTTAATGTCAACGTTTCCGCCCCTTACGTTAATACTGGGAGGACAAATTAGTCAAGCGCTTCTAGTTTCAGGCTGTTGTGCATCTTACTTTCCTGCTCTCTACGGCGCGGCAGTCGTTAATACCCAATTTCAGTATTTGACCTAGGTACACGTAACTACTGTCGACCTTTCAATGACAGTGTCTCCCTATAATCTTCGAAATCAGTCATGATCTTTGTCTTCGATAGGTTCATTTTAAAACCAAATGATAGACGATGTGATGCTTTGTTCCTTTTTCCACTTAAAAATTTGAATCGTCGATATCTCTTTAGAGATCTTAGCAGCAGGTCTTAGTTTGTATACAATGCGCCTCAGTTGGAAGAATTTCAGACACTATTGTAGGCCTGCTTTCTCATCAAGTCCGCTAGGGCCAGTTGGATGTGAAGTGAAGCTATTCTCTATTTACATTCGGATATTTATTCATTTCGTCAATTCCATAAAATTTTATTAAAATAAAATGATATTGGTAATGCCAGCAGGATCCTACTGCATTGCTGTATGGACGAGAGTAGAACATTTTCGAAAAAAACAAAGTGTTTTCCAACTCTTTTATGTCTTTATCGACATGAATATATTGTGATCATCGAGCCAGCATCTTTCATTCATCATAAAACAGCTCAATGCATTTTGGCATATTGAAAACTATACCCAAGGACATAAGACTATTTTGATGTGAGTCAATTTCATGGAATTTATTTCATTTTTTCCGTGACGTTGAAATATATTTATGAACAACCCACTATCGTTGAGTTGAAAGATGACTTATTCACGTTGCCATGTATACACGTGCACTTTATTAAGTCACTTCAAACAACTAACACACAGAAAAAAAAGAAGGAAAAAGGAAGAACTTTTTTATTGTTGTGGAATAGTTGCGATAGGACTTACTCTACGGGAATATAAAGTAGCCATCAAACTTATCTGATGAAGATCAGATTAAGGTAGAATTTTTCTAGAGTTTATTTTGTTGCAATAATTGAATAATAGCAAGTGGAAGACCGTGCTGTTCATAGAAAAAATGTTTTCACTGAAACTCTAATTCTATATTGATCCACAAAATTATTGAAAACTCAACAAAATGAACATCCAAAAGACCTTCTTCTTCTTTGTCAGCGATTAAGTAACCACTGCTGGATGTAGGCTTTATCCTTCCCCTTTGATCCGGTGGGTTCCACTTCATGATGGTTTGCGTTCAACTTTCGTCTGTCTTTTTCGCGATGGTTCCCGCCCAGTTCCATATTAGAGACGCTACAGAATTTCGTTGCTGATCGTTAAAGAACTGGTTGACGAACATATTCCAGTAGTTCTTTGTTCACCGAGGGCTGAAAAAAGGAAATTCTAACATGAGCGAATAACTCGACTTGGAATTCCCTCTTATCATCCAGAGATAAACGCAACGGTTTTCATCCTTGCGTAGCGTGAATCACCGTTTTGGTTCACGAAACGAACACATCAATTATGATACACCGTTTCTCAAAACAAAGTGACCGTTCAGATGAGAAAATGTGCTGAGCATTATGAGAAAACGGCGTTGAGAAAGTAGAAATTAGCCCACCTTAAATGTCATCAAACAAAACGTCAACACAACGCCAAATTTTCAACCCATTTGAGTGAAGACACTTAGGGGGATCATCCGTTTAGATTGTAGACTTTGGGCATTTTCGCTTGTCGCCCTCACTTCTTTTACATTGTTGATGCCGCTGCTCTCTCAAGTACTGACAGTGTTTATTGATGTTCTTGAATTTTAACTCGAATTCTGTCTTATTTATCATAATTCGGTGTTCGTTCATCTTTCGCAACTAAGTGACACAACCATTCCTCGTAAGCAAATACAACATGGACAATACAGTCCTAGAATAGTAGGTCGGATTGCGGATTGGGCTGATGCATGATGCTGGAAATCTCTCATTTGTTAGCGTTGATTGAGATTAACATTTACCCCAGAAGCAAGGAAGAAATAAAATGAATGCCAAGGTATGCAAAGACTCATATCCTTCTTTAATGAGTTAGAGTTTCGACTTGAAAAACGTTCCGAACCATAGTTTCTCGACTTGACCGTCATTGTCCGTGGCGTGTATGGTATACGTGTATTGAAGCTGTTCAATTTCTCGCCGGGGCCTCAATTATTTTCTTCTCTGTAATAATAAGTGTAAACATGATGCGTGGTGGTTAATGATGCGTTTCATTGTTACAACCACAAAGTATATCAGCATGTAAGTACGAAGCAAAATTTATTTCTTTTTACGTACTTTGATGTCGGAATGTCAACTTTTCATAATGCCGTATTTTGATATTCCTTTTTGGGTAATTTCTCCTTTTTCGCTATTCATCTTACAAAAGGTGATAAAGTGTACTTTGAATCACGTTTAATGATACCACATCAATTTCGATAAATTGTATCGGAAATAGCTATGGCCCAATCAAAAGAAAGTTCAACGAACAATCACTGATGCTGTTTGGGAAGCCATCATGAATGAAAGAGAGAGAAAGGAAAAAAAACTGCGAAACAGCAGATAAGGAAAACAAATAAATCGTTTAATATGTCGCACAGACGATGCGACGTGTATACGTTCATTTATCGAATATAACCAACACAGATCGGTGAATAACACCCACTCGAATATATATTTCACTCTGTATATATGTAATGCTTTAAAAACGGCATCCTCGCATTTTGAAATGCATTTTCAATTTATGTTCATTAAATTTGCACATATTACATTAAAAGCGTCATATTATGTATCATTAACATAACGTGTTAATAATTGAGTTGAATAGGTTGGGTGATCAGGGCCGGATTAGGGTTTCCAGCGCCCTGAGCCAAACTTTATTCAGCGCTATGTCAATCGATGACTTGAAATTATAAGAGAAACCAAAGCGCCACAGGCAAATTTTTTCAATCCATTTTCAGTCCTGTCGTCAACGTCCTTTCTTTTTTACTTCATAATTTCCAAATTCTTGTCCGTTTTCAGTCCATGTCTTCATACCTTATTTCTCGATTTTATTTCCATTTCATCTTCCACTTCTATTTTTCACTGCCCTATCCCCGATCTGGGCCCATAACCTGTCAGAGGTTCCAGTTTGATGGAAGGATTCATAAAATTCAAAATTCGTACATTTCTAAATCAGTTTTCTTTCAAAAGCTCATTTGCCAGCGCCCCTCATTTTCCCAGCGCCCTGAGCCGGGCCCACTCTGCCCTGTGGGTGATACAATTTTTTTTTCACGATTTATTATTCTAATTGACGGTGTTTTTTGTATTTCTGCGTCATGTGAAATAACATTTTAATATATTTGAAAATTACAGTCAGGTTAGAATACCAAGTGGCACTGTTTTGTTTTCAAATAGATTCTACAGCATCTAAGGCACAAAAATGCTGATGACATTTTTTGCCACAGGATTTAGAAAAGACTAGAAAGTTACTTCGAAAGGCGCAAAACTCAAAACAAACTGGAAATTGAAGGGAACATTGCGGAATTTCATATCTTCCATTTTAATTAATGTGAATGGTCTGTTGTTTTTTGCTGCCATCCTTCTGCATACGATATGGAATTATGTGTTATTTTACTTCATGTATACGTCTCAATACCGAAGTGGTTAACTCGTCTGCTTTCCACTAAGCGATTGAAGTTGTCAGTGATGCGAGTTCGATTCCCTACTGTGGCAGAAAGAAAAATCCGATTGTCAGACGTGTCTACAAAACACAGCTGATTCAATTGGTTTGAGTCTGTGATATAGTTGATGGAAAAAGGCTTGCACACGGTTTCCCGGCAAAAGATATTGTTGGGAGACGCTGGCATTTTACTAGTTTCACTCCTTAGTACACAGATGGCATTCAACATCGATGTAAATTAGGTTTGTCGCTCTGCCTACCACTGGCAGTGCCAGTCTGGCACAGTAAAAACTTTCGGTATTGAAAGGATCTCAAAAAGTAGAACCACTATCAGCGAAACTAGTAAATAATGATCTAGCCTCTGACCCAGTTGTTACGGCGGATTATTATTTTACTTCATGTATGATCTTTGAGCAATAATATTACTAGAAAACTCAAAAATGAACAAAAAAAAAGACAAAACAATTCAAAGTGAACGAATTTCAAATGAAAACCAAAATCAAGATAAACGGAAATTGATATCCGTCTTTAAGTACTCAATTACGGATTGCTGCCTAACTTCCTTTGTGAATTTTTTTATTCGATTCCTATACCAACACACATTAATGAAATCCATTTGAAAAAATGTCAGGCTCACTTTTGAATAATTATTTTGAGTGATACAAAACCATTCTACGAATACGTCTAACAGTGGTGGGTATGCAGTCGCTTTGCGTGCAATTTTATTCCGTACAAATATTGTTGACATCAATTTTTTACGATTAAAAAATCAAATTAAGTTCTCTTGATATGACGTGAACAGTCTGCGTCTTGAATTTAGACGTACTTATCGATATTAAATAGAAAATCTGGTAAAAAATCCAGCAACATCTAGTTCTGTTTTTATTTTAAA
The DNA here is from genome assembly GCA_026413405.1 of Phytosciara flavipes. Classification (NCBI taxonomy): domain Eukaryota; kingdom Metazoa; phylum Arthropoda; class Insecta; order Diptera; family Sciaridae; genus Phytosciara; species Phytosciara flavipes. Next base: position 7,294 of record JANTFA010064226.1, on the reverse strand, counting down.
TGTCAAAAACATTGAATGGCAACAATTCTGAACGGTTTGTAATTGAAAAACAACCAAGAAATTAATTATCAAACACTCCTATCGTCCCGAGTGAGCTGAATTATGAAGAAACTGTAAAGCTGATGAAATGACAGACTAAAATGTTTTTTTTCTTTTCGAATTTCTGATCTGTTTCAAATTTCGCGCCATTTAAAAGTAATCTTCTAGTCTCTATATGTCTGTGGCAATGAATGTCAACGAAACAATGTAAAGAAGTGTTCGTTTCTGAAAATTCGTCTTTGTTTAATAATTCATCAATGTTCTACGTTCAAGCCAAACGCTACACGGATTCATTGTTTAAATAATGCAATGTGTTCGCTAGCGACTCTCGAGATCTATATTGACAAACTGATTTTTTCTTCTTCTTCTTCGAATAATAGGATCTGAGGTGTGAGTTAATGCATGTCGTTGTGTTGATGAAGAAGAAGAAGACGAGAAAAGAAACGCATAGTCATTTTGAATGGATATTTGAAAAGCAAAATCACATGCCAACCACTCATTTATATATTATTGATGCCTGACAAAACTGTAAGAGAATCGACAAACAATAGAAACACGAAACAAAACGATACCTCATTCGCATAAGATTCAGAGATTCGAACAGCAAATCCACATCCAAAATTGAGTTATTTTATCCTAACATGACTTAACAGTTAAGACATGATGAAGAGAGCTTATTGCTTTGTATGTGTGCATTTGATTTATATAATTGCAAAAATTTAATTAAATGCATGTGATTGTGTTGCCTGCAGCAATGCTGTTAAAAGTATCCTTTTATCTTAGAGTGCGAAATTCTATAGCGAAATCAGCGTTGCATGCAGTGGAAATGTATTTAAGAATCTCTGGGATGTAAAACTTACAAGAGGCACTTCCGAAACTTTTAGAAACGCGGTTTCTGACTGAACTTGTGTGGTGAAGAAGTTTTGGTAATGAAGAATTAGTAAAAATTACTTGAGGATTGTTTTAGAAAAAGTAGTGGCGCTCTAGAAATGTTTGAGTGTTCTAGACAATATTTTTGAATCACAAAGCATTTCAATCTGTCTTATACTGTGTGGGTGGAATAATTTAGCATTGAGCTGCACATATCACCCAGTCCAATATTGTGATTTGCTGCTGGAAACTGATGGATCTGAAGATCCGTTAATCCAACCTTCACAAACTGCTACTGCCAAATTCTGCTATTTTCACCGGGAAATGAGGTGTCAAAATTTTTTCTAAGCTTTCTAATTTGGAACCAGCATTCCTCCTAGAAACCTCAGTTGATATTTTAACTTAGAGCTTTCCCTGAATTTTTGAAAAAAGATCTTGCTCAACATCTCTTACATACTGGGTCTATAACGATTCATGTCTTGTTGAGGTAATAGTTTTGACTGGTATACCCCGTTGGAATATCAATCAGAGTGCGAAACTTGAATCGACCAAGACTAAAAAGAAATTTGATGTTATTCCCATCTATATTCTGATGGTTCTTTTCCGTTTTCGCCTTCACCAGTCTGCATATAACTTTCGACAGCTGGTTGTCCAACCAAAGAACTCCTTACCACTTCCATAAGTTAATCCTATATGGGAATTCTCTGTAACAACAGTTCGAGTTGAACCCCGACGAGATTAAGAACGCAATGGCTCAGTCTAAAGACACTCAGATGGTGTCATGTACGTCCCAGGTTCGAATCCCTTAAAGTGCAAAAAAAACTTTAAGCATAACATTCCACACTTCAGATGGATACCAGTAGGGTAAATTAAAAATTTGATGAGACATTTCAAGCCTCAATTTAAACTCATCATGCAAAATTGACCTCACGATCTCAGTGAGTTGTCTGATTTCACTTGGATATAAATAAAAGAAATTCTTGCCCACACGTAGTAGATGTTGACACATCTAGAAAAGTTTAATTCTACCAGTTCGAAATGTAATGAAAGTATAATTCCTGAGAAATTTTAATTCCAAGAAAGATTCGGTCGCGTACTGTTAATCCCTCACAACATTTGAATGTAGACGTGTCGTTTTTTCTATCTGCGATACAACCTCAATTAAAACATATTTGCTTTGGTCTGAGTGGGTCTGAGCTGCTATTTAATTTGAATTCGTTTGAGAAGAAGCAAAATTCGATAAATTATACTGCTAATATTGTGCCGGAGTTAACCACTGATATTCCTACGTATACACCTCAGATGTAACAGCTGCTTATTATAATGAAGTAAATTGAATGGAAAATCGATATAAATTCTACGTTGAGTAAATTGATAAAAGAAGATTAAAATCTGTTCAACCCAGTCATTACTCAAAAACGAACTATAGTATGCAACATAGCACATTTATTATACCGAAATACGGGGGGGGGGGCACATTTGCTGCATTTGCATGAGTTAACGGTGTGGTTCAAGAGTGGTATCAGTTCAGTGAAACACGGTCCCACTACACAGTCAGCCAGCCAAACATTTCGTTAAACTTCCACGGATCCTTTGCCAGGGTTTCACCTTACAAGTGCAAAGAATTGTTCTGAAATATTATTCAAATATTTTCCTTGATATTGCCTTGTTGGCAGTGTCAACATTCACAACAATTCTGTTTCTATATGCATATACCAAAGGGTGTACAATGAATATTGATTTTTATACCGAAAGTTAAAGTTTGCTGGTTGAATAACTGGGATATTTTTAGCATGATGTAGAGTTGCTGGAACGAAAGAAAGAAAGTTTCGGATTGTAATTTTTAACCTTGTCTACGAACATTATTTTAAGTTTCTAGAGGATGCTTACTACGTATACTAATAAAATGGAGAATTAAATTAGTGTAATGCGAGACAAAAAGTTTTCCGAAACAAACTGGGACAGACTAAGCTCAAGTGTTGGCATCATACGTCAACTTGTAGATGGTATACATACTAGATGGGTTAAAGTTTTTAATTTATACTTCTGATGCAATTACCAAGGTCCTTGAACTATTCCCTTAACATTGGGAGGCGTTCGATATCTGCTCCGGGCCTTAACAAATATGCTACAACTGAGAAGTCAGAGTTGATTTGATTCGTCTATAGCTGCAGCCCACTAAGTATAATAAGTTCGGTTGTAGCATGTTTGATGAGGAAATTAAATACTAAATTGATTACCTTACGATTCGGACATTTGCGTGGACTGGCCCAACAGTAAAGGACCATCCATAAATGCCTTTCTCACTTTCTTCAGATTCTCAGACACTCCCTTTGTCCGCACTGTTCTTCTACCTTATAAGAAGCAGGTCACACTTTCATTGTACCCTCATCACCTCCATTCAAAGAGAATGATATCTATGGATGATCAGTAATCATCATTGACTTGAAATATGGGAAATCTTCACATTTCTCATTGAATGCTCTACCTTTAAACTATTTTTACTTAACTAAGGAGTTATAAGGACCATTCCCTTCATCTCGATCGTCAAGTGAAGTAGCATACTACACATGGAACATAACTTTGTTTTTCGTATCACGATGAGTAAAAGAACATCGGGCTGAAGCACTCGGATTCTGGATACGCACTTACTTACTGAGCAGCCGTACTAACTCAAACGGATTTTGGCTCCACCCTGGTATATCCAAAGCCAATCTTCTCCATTGACTAACTTCCAAATTGCGCGAATCTTCTTCCACACCATCCAACCATCTCTTTCGGGGTCTTCCTCTCGCTATGTTGTTGCCGAAACGTTTCTTTGAAGCTGTCTTCGGCATTCGGCTGTAAAATTAGCTCAAAAGCCGTAACCAGCTGGTGATGTTGTCAATATTTATCTCATTTCAAAATGTTAAAATTCTGATTCCAAGAAACCAAATTGAAGAATCAATTTTCTTTTTTATCATATACGATCAATATACGATTCGGTCACGTTTTCGTGGCCTAAATTAAATTAATTTAGTTTGCGCCTGCATCTTAATATGAAGGTAAATGCATGAGTTGCATTCAAATCCACTCGAAAATAGAATCAGAATTTTGGCGACTGAGAAAAAAACCAAACTCCGAACCGCTTTAAAGTGGAAAAAACGTATTATACCGCAAGTCGTTGTGGACGTTGCAAAGGTCATTATGATTTGAAGACCACGGTCAGAATTCATCGTTTTTTTCCCATACGTGTATGACTTACGAAATGGAATTTGTATTCACAAATAAGTTTATTTCGTAAATTGGTTGATTTCATTGCGTCTATCTAAAATAATTTTGTCATTCAATCCGCAAATGGAAGTGATTCTGTTTCTTCTTTGTTTAAGATCATGGAATATAACCCGTTCGAGCACACAATCATGTAACTTCTTTTGTTTCATTTCACTTAATCAAGCCACTTTCAAGTCAACATCATTTTAATTATTATTTGACTTCTTTTATGATTCAAATTTTGTTTTATGTTTAAGACATTAATGTTGCATATGTATGCTTTTAGGGCCGTGTACGCAAAACACCCCCCACCCTCTCCCACTCTCATATGTTTTTACGTTTTTAATTACGTTGTCTAACTTTGTGAGTGACAATTAGCTATTTTCATAATTAATGTAACAAGTTGCTTAATGTTGTGTTCAGCACCTTACGTTCCTAAAACACAATCGAAAGCCATGCAAATTTGGCAAGCAATAAAACATCATGCGAGCAAAACATTTTTTTCTTGTTAAAACAGTGTGTTCCATACGATGGCTTGTGTACTCTTGTGATTGAAAAATAAATATTTAATTTGAGTAAGTGATTTCACGTCACGAAGAAATTGCAGATCAGCGGAACTGATCAAATTGTAGGGTTGCGATGGAAAGTGCCATACAATTTTTGTTGTTGTACATCTACTTGAGGAAATATAGCTCGTCAGAGACCAGAACGGCCAATTATAAAACGAAAACCAGTGACTGGCAATGACTTTTCATTTTTTTTTTCAAAACAAATCGATGACTTCCTACGTAGGTCCATGTGTGTTTGATTTTATACACGTGAGACGAGCAAATGGGATTGATAGAAAACTAATCCGAACACATGCCAAAATCGCTAATTGTCTCATTAATGGATCAAAAGCTTATTTTATCACATTGAAGAAGAGAAACAAATTCAACATATCACTCTAGTCGCACTAGAAGTTCGCATTTTTGCTCATGACAAGGCTATTTCGCTTCACATTCAACGTGAATTTATATTTATCTCTTGCGGTTACGATTGAAACTTGTGGAGGAGGACTGATTTTTTTCTGTATCATTTAAATGTTTCCATTCAGTCATCATATTGATTTTAATTAAAATAAGTAACAGCAGCTTGTACATCGCCTATTGGTGGTACTGATGAAACAGATTGTTGTTTAGTCGAATGTTGCATTTTTCATTTGTATTTTCGAACAGTTTCGATGTTCACAATTATTTCAGTTTGTCATTGCACTAACTGCAAAAAAGTTTTGTATTTTCCATTTGAGTATAATCAACAAAGATGAATGTAACTCGACGAATACAATCCTATGGGCACGGACCGGACAAGCACCAAAAAAATTCAAACTTTAGAGTTTCCGTCTGCCTTCGTTGTTAACATTTTTCAACGAGTGGAGACAGATGAATTCACTGATGAAAGTTTTTTTTTTAGCTGTATTTCGGGTATGCATTAAAATGGACTTCTTACATACTTCAGGCATGTATGATACTAGCCTGCGATATGTATAATAATGGTGCTGTATGGATAATCAAACGTGGTGACTATAAGTATTCGTATCACTCGTATTACACATACCGTACGTACGTTAACAACATACAAGTCAGCTAAATCAAGTCTTGATTGCTCTTCAGGAGTCAAATAAAAGTCTTCTATGTGCTTCGAATACCAAGAAAAGTTCTGGAAAAACGTTTTGATAAAAACAGAGCCAGAGGAAGACCCCGGATGAGATGGTTGGAGGGTATAGAAGAAGATTCGCAAATAATGGGAGTCCGAGATCGGAAAAGTTGGGCCCTGGATCGAACGGGGTGGATGAAATGAAAATATTTCACAAAAAAAAACACAAAATAGGCAAAAAATATGACAATTCAAACGAACGTAAAATGTAAACGAAAGTCGTAATAGCAAAATGGAATCAATGAAAATAAATGAAAAATTTTGACAACAAATAATGCCATCGTTTGCAGAAGAATGTTGAATTGAACAGAACATGCACAGATTCACCTAATTTAAATGGAAGAGATGAAATTCAATTATACATTTTGCGCCTTTCGAAGCAACTCTCTTGTTTCTATAAATCTGTGGCCGAAAATGTCATTTTAATCGGATTTAATCGGACTGTAGCTAATTTTTGTTAATCAGTGCTGTGTCGAAGCTTTTCATGTTCTATTATCACACAAAATTTCCGGTTTTTCGCTATTGAAACAATGCACAGCGGTTCGCACATTTGTGAATTTTTGAAATCGAGAAAATCCTCAGTGAACGGACGACTATGCTTTAATAGCGAACACATACAAAATTTAAAAATCTTTGGAACGAATCAGTTTTTGCTCAATTGAAACCGTCATGAATATTCATTAAAAAATGCAGACCTCCGCTTCTTGTAATAATTTTGGATTACCAGTTAACTTCGATTAAACGTACTACAGTTGTTGGTTCTATAGTACCGTCCTTGCACTTGCATCTCTAGCTTTGAAATCGTGCAACACAAAACATCGTTATTGCAGGAACTTCACTTTAACGCATGAATTTTTGCTTCGAATGAAGTTGGGTCTCACAAACAGTTACAAGACTTTACATCCCGATCTGAATCATTTCAACGTGCAAGTGGTTCGGGAAACTTCGATTTCAACCGACATTCTAGAATATTTCTGCATCCGCGGATTCAGTTTCGGTAGTACTAATTAGATTGAATACGAAAGTGTATGTTCTTTGTCTGATCCTTGCATTATTTATTCCGTAAAATATGCGAATTCACACTCGGAAATTTCAATATAAAGAACTTTTCATCTCAGACAAAATTCTTGCATTATTTATTGGCAAAATGTATGCGAGTTCACACTTGGAAACTTCGCAATTCAAGCAAAATTGTAGAATGTTCAGTTCACTTTGTTACATAATTGGGAAGTGGGTATGAACCTTGGATGAACTTTATAACGTATATGTGAATGATTTGATAAATGTAACCAATTTTTCAAACTATAAATTTACTTGTGCTAGATTTCGCAGTGAGATTGTATTGCGGCAATGAAAAAAAAAACATAAGGGGACCCGTACGAGTAGTGCACGGCATACAGCTAGGTATGTCTATAGAAGATATAGCCTTTTCCAAGCG
>JANTFA010064115.1:0-14819 GCA_026413405.1 Phytosciara flavipes | reverse complement strand
ACCGTTTTTTGCCCATACCCATTCCCCGCATAAGCGCGGACGTCCCTTATGGACGGCCCCTTATACGACGAAAGTTGCAAATTGGAGCGTATTTTCGAGTAACCTCGTTTCACTTGAAACAATTGGAAAATCCATCACAACCAATTGCTTGATTGTAAAATCTACCTTGTTTGTACCAATCAATGCATTGCTGTACTCCAGAATATCTAACCTTGAGTTAATAAATTATTGATAAAACAATTGAAGTTAAGGATTTGTTATCAAAAACTTAGATGACAACAACAAAATATCCTCAATTTTCTGCAACGCCAATTTATAAAAGTAAAGGAGATGTTTTTCGAAATTTCGAAGGCAACTCCTTTTAACTTTGGTGAATATTTCGCTTGTCTAGAAACCGGATACTAACATTTAGGTCAACACGTAATCGAAAACCAACAGCACAATCAGAAGAGTGTGAAATAAATTGGATTTTTTTCTATTTATTTATTTACAGGCGCCACGGCTCGATACTTATCAAACCGATTTAACAGTCGATATTTCAACCAGTTCAGGTATTTATAAGTCATCAGAACATGAAACTATTGCACCAAAGTCAAAACTAAACGATAAAGCTATACCAGAGTATCCAATTAAAGAAATACATATACCAACCAGCCAATAATTTAATTTATTATACAAAAGAAAAAACAAATATTATACAAAGTCAAAGTGGTCATTGTTGAAGCGGGCGGCAGTCGTCCCATCAACTTAAGTTTTCTATCCTTCTAATAAAAATGTGAGAAAAAATATATTTTCAACACCTTTGGCATGAAAAGTTTCTATAATGCAACTCGGATGAAAATATTTTTTGGCCTGTGTGCTTGCAGTCATTGCTATTTAGGCTTGAGCGACAATCTTCACACAAGTTGAAAAACTATTTTCTCCCTAGCAGTTTAAACAAATTTTGAATTTAAATTTACGTCGCTCATCTTTACCGCTCCAAAATGAAAGTTAATTTATTCAAAGTGTTTCCGTTTGAATTGTATAAAATGTACAGTAGAGAGTGTTTAGTGTTAATTTGTAAGTTTTGTAAATTTTACTGCATACTGTGAATGCTAGAATTATAATTTTATTTCATTAATATATTTACAATTGCTAAACTAAACTTGTTGAGCGTTTCGTTTTTGAATCGATTACAAGCCACGTTCCACAAGTTCCACGATGATAGGACGTCAAAGTTAAATTTATGTCCCACAAATTCCACACCTAAACTGTCTAAAAGATTTGCTTCAATTCGATTACTAGCCACGTTCCACAAGTTCCACACATTCTTTCACCAATTTCCTCGTGTTCCACAAGTGCCACGATCACACAACTTTAAAGTATCAATTATGTTCCACAAGTTCCACTAAATTTCGAGTTTACATTTTACAATTCTAGAAATTTGTTTACAGAAATTCTTCAGACAATCATCTCTTTTGGTCAATCTTTTTTCAGTAGAGGAAATAGTTCCAATCCATATCAAACGAACGAAAACCTTAAAACTTGACAAGAAAAACACTATGACATTCCAAGAAGATCCTTGTCACTCAAATGTACGGTTTCCTTCTGGTGTTCTTTTTCGCATGCCCTCTTTTCACTGAACTTGACCCACTCAATGGTAGTAGGTCAAATGATAATTTCAATTGAATTTTATAACTTCGATCTGCGTGTTTGATACTAAATGGAATTTTCCCATCGCAATAAGCACACATGCGATGGCGAATTTTATTGAGAGGCGCTAAGCTGTAGGCATTAATTTGCTGCAGTTACCGGTTCAAATACACTTCAAACATTTGAGTGCGAAGTGAATGACCGGTCACGAATTCAGACGTACTCACTCACTTACGTTTGTGAAAGAACATAAAAAAAATTAATTTCAAAATATGAAAATTACGTACATGCCTTTGATAGCTCAAAGATTGGGAAAAGAGGAATTATGTAAAGAAATATAATAACAAGCCTGCCTCGTAGACGAGACTTTAACTACCTGTGTGGTTTTGCTCTCTATGTTGTTCTTAATAGTTTAATTTCATCATAAAATAAACCGAATTTCAACAACAAATACTGAAACTAAAGTCTCGAGCTTCTATTACTTTGTAAAAAGCAACTTTTCTAAATACGTGTAGCCGAACATATTCAATGTAAATTCATTGTAGTACACTAGTTCTTATCCATTCTTTCCATGCCTGAATGCTTCTTTGGAATGAAATTCGCATAGGTAGTCAATTCAATGCTGTTGCTTGTTGGTTGTTTTTTTTTTGTTACTTCGTTGTGCAGACGAAGTTGGTAATATTTTATTGGACTACCATGAGAGAGGATTGGAAATAAATATAATAATCGTGTGTGTAGATAGTTATTACTAAAAAACAGAAAACATAAACAGAAAGTGTTCCAATGGTGCACCGGTTGCCACAACAGTGATTAATAAGTCGCAAAGAATTTCTTTAAACAAAAAATTTTGTTCCATAAATCTGAGAACCTACTCACAATCAAGATAAGCGTTATGCGAACAGTATAGGAGACCCGTACGCAGAATGAGTGTCGTTTGAATGGCCATTCCTGCTTTGGTTCATAAGTCTCAAGTTGACCTAACACTCATTTCATTATTAAAAATGTTTTGCAGACAGTACGGAATTGTGTCGCTTATTATCAAGTCTACTACTTCTTTTGATCTATTTTCCATAGACAGTAACAATAGTAGATTGAGGTGCTGTTTATAGATGAGCGGTGCTCAAGTCAATGTCCATGTTAAAGGTATAGGAAAATGGTGGACGAAGAGGGGAGGTGGTGTAAAAATATCGAAAAACAGTGGACTTCTTTTACGGACAACCCCTAACAACTAGCCTGGAGATATGTCAAAAATTCTGCCGTACAAAGCAATAGACTTAAAATTCTTACGCTTTGTACGGCAGGATTGTTATTAGGGTGAAACGATACAAATCAAAATAGCTATCTCCGAACCATTACGTGTACTTGAAAAGGCCGTTGAAAGTCTGTTTTACCGCTACTGTCTTTGTCGGTAAACGAGTTTACAAGGAATGTCTCCTCAATTCTTTGTCACACAAATTCGTCTATCTAACTAAAATTCCTAGATCTCATAAGTAGTCACAGTCACAACAAAAACCAGAACGCGGGTACGAAAGCGAAAAGACCAAGAACGCGGCAAGAGTACGAAAGCGACAAGACTACGAAAGCGCCAGTGCACATAAGCGACAAGAGTACGAAAGCGTCAAGCGAATGAAAGCGACAATAGTTACGAAAGCGACCTGTGTTAGAAAGCGACAAGTGTTAGAAAACGACACAAGTACGAAAGAGACAAGTGTTACGAAGCGAAAAGTGTTACGAAGCGACAAGTGTTACGAAGCGACAAGTATTATCAAGCGACAAATGTGTCGCTATTTTAATTTTGAATGAGTTCAATAGTAGAAATGATCAAAACAAATCATTTTGCTCAAGGGGTCTCTACACGTCGAATTGCATTGAAAAATGAAAATCTCCATACGATGCTTGTCTCACCATACCCAAATACCCACCTATATTATAATCCAATTAGGTTAGACCTGGTCGTGTCATAAATGATTGGTATTTTCATAAAATATTTGCTACAATTATTCAATCGTTGTCTGGTTACAGAAACAGCGTTGATACCTTCAGGTAAACAGAATACTGCTGAAGCGTGACCTACCAGTTAAATATGGTAGCTGTATATGCGTCACATTAATGGATCGTAATTTTTCGTTATTCCCAGACAATCTACGTTTTACATGCCATTGATCATAAATGATAATAATTAGTCGAAAAATCTACCGACAATTTGTTGATGCTTCACAACAAACAAATTGCGCTAAGTACCTCAGCATAATACCAGAAATTGAAATGCATTAGGATTGCAGTTTTTTTTTCCTCTAACCCAATTGTACTTGTAGTCTGCATAACATTATTATATCTCTCTGCATTGAGAGAAGAAAAAAAAGACACCCGCCCACGCTTGCGATTTTATTTGCCTTTTATTATGTTGTATGACGAAACCTTGATTTACGCTGTGATTAAATAAATTGTTTTATTTTTGCTGTGAAACATAGATATGCACCATTATTTCGCTGTGCGTAGCCTGCGATTCACTCAACCAGGAGGTATGACGGTTTTACGAATGCATTTGTTGTTTAGAGATGGATGCATTTCTATTAGATTACAGACGAGTTTTGAGACAAACGCTTCCTTTTTTGTTACTGACACTCAATTATGTGTCTTTCCATAGCACTTTAGCTTCAAGCACCAGAACTCAAAGTCAAATTTAGAGTCAATTTTAGGCATAGATTTAGATTTCAGATATTTTCTATGCTAGTGCTGAAAGCTAGGGTGCTATGAGGCCATTCACATAATGATGTCACATTTCTTCAGTGTTGCTGGCAGGTTAAAATCTCTAACAACTTGTCAAGTATGAACCTTTTTGAGTCAATGGTGTGTCCTATCCATTTTGGGGGTGTATTCGGTTGTATAAGCGACTAAAAAACGAAGCAAGGAATCTGGTAAGTTAAGTAGAGGGCTAAAACAATCACAAATAATCAAAAACAATCAAAGTTTTCATACCAGTATACACAAAAAATGAAAAAGGCCCTCTGTTTAACTTACCGGATTCATTGCTTCGCTGCTTGATAGTACATTGATCCGATGCGACTGTCGATTCTTTTTAGAGCCGTTTGAAGTACGAAAGGCTTGTGCTTTTACTCCTACGTTTGTAACACGTCGAATTCGAATCCCAGAGTAAGTGTAAACCTTTGTAGCGGGGTCATAGCCTCCTTTTTGTCTCCACATTGGAGTGACAACATCATTCCATTTTGACTTTTAAACAGGATTTCGTTAAGGGAGCAGTGAACTTTTGTAAATCAGCCCTAGCTAGTGGTCACCCCTAGATACCAAATCGGCAATAAAAAAATGTCTGTCCGTGAAGAGGGCTATCCTTGAGTAAATCGAAGCAACCTTGATGGGACTTTTTTTACTCGATTTGTAATCACAAATGTCAGTTTGAGTTCGACAATGAGCAAAATCGGTCTAGCCGATCCAAAGGTTTATGGTCGAGTTAGTGCTACTTTAGTGCATACTATTACCGGCAGTATTGCTCGTATGTGTACAAAGTTCATAGACTAAATATTGACTAAATCAATCCAGGAATCGGATCATGTGTACCGTAGTTAGAGCCTGTAGAGTGAGTGTAAGTTTATCTACTCGGCCATACAGTGAAATGAATTTCATGAATTTTTTTTTGTTTCAAAGGTAATGACGACCGTAAAGCGGTGGTGAGTTTACAGTGACCTAAGAATATGGCGTTTTTGGTGAACTCTTTTTCAGAGTTCGATCAATAGATGTGACTCCTGACGGAACTTTCGGAAAGCAATTTCCACTAGGAATGAGTTTAAGTGAAATGATTTAAAGAGGCAGTGTTGCCTTCTATAGATGTAGGCCTTCTATAGACACTTCCTTATGTTCTTTTTTGAAATCAACCCGATCGCCACTCTGATATCAATCAGTACGGGTCTGACACTGAATTATATACTTCAATAGGTAGAGGCAAAATCAGATTGAATGATTCGATCGTGATGCTCTTGATGCAGGCACTTATTAAATGATCCTTTTCACTCCATCTCGATCTTGTGGCATAACAATTTATGATATTTTGATTGGAGTGAACAGAACACAGCAATCAGTGTGCACAGTTTTACTCGTATCATGATGCCTGCATTGCCTAACAGGCAGATCATCGGAACCTATAAGTCAACGACCAATTTTCTTAAATAACCCCATCGAACGCTGTCATTACATATTGCATATCGGCGGTGGATTTAACAACGAAAATTTATAAATAAATTGGCTGCATTTTCTTCAATTCAACAGTTCGCGAAATATATATTTTTATTGTTAAACTGTTTCGTAACTCCAAAGCTCTTACATATCAATTGCATCGTGCATCAAAAAACATTAACAGTTAAAGTAAAAAGAAAATGAAAAAAAAAGAATTGTAGGCTCATGTGAACGAAACATTTTGTATACGTTAGGAGAACGGTCGGTGTGTTACACATTTCAGAGTGATATTATTTTGTATTATGCGAGTAGAGGTGAGCGGGCCATGGTCTTTTTGCTAGCCAACACAGACCCAGTCTCGGTCGGGACGGATAAAATTGCCGTCCTGCTCACCTCTAATATGCGAATACTTCACGAATGCGTTACATAAGTCAACATACTACTTAAGTGTATGCTATTATTGTGGCTAGATGTATGTAGACGATGTGTATAATCTTTATTATGCTCATTTGTTCGATTAAAAACCGTAAAATCAATGGTTAACGATATGTCGATATATGTGCCTGCCAATGCACTGTGATCATTTGTTTTCAATTAGAATTATTCAATTTAATGGCATTTTTATTGGCACATTACTCTCGGTCGGTCATCCAGATCATCCATATAATGGATCTATTTGCGATTATATTGCAACAACAAAGAGATGTCGTTTTTTTCCGGATTCTGTTAAGTGAAATGTTGGGTATGCTTGCTCGGAGTCTGAGGAAATATTATTTGTATTGCTAATGGAAATTAGATCACTATGATGCTTTCAGTCGAATGAAAGTTGAGGGCCAGGGCCGGCTTAAGATTCTCAGCGCTCTGGGCCGAACTTCATTCGGCGCCATGTGTTCGTGTACTATGTTTCGTACGATGGCATCTACTTATTTCCTTTGTTGTTACATAAACTTTTCTATAAAAGTGATGCTACGTGCTAATCGCTTATTTTGATCGCCGTTGTCGATAACATGAGCTACGTACCTGTAAATCTACAAGAAAAAACTGTCACTTTCTTTCCACCATTCCAATGAATCATTTCTTACGTACATAGCAAAGAGGAGTGAAGTCGGACTCCTAATTTGCCTCTTTTCCTAGCTTTATTTTGGAATTGTAGAGCTTCATGATACTCTTTTCATTTGCCCTAGAATTCATCCGGCTAGAGCGATACGATGGCCTTAATCCACTTGAGTGTCATACTTCATTCATAAGGTAAATAGTAAAGTAGGTGGTCGTAATACCGTGAACCTTTCAGCTCTTTCAGGAAATTTGTCATCTGTTGAAATCTCAGAATCTTCTTCGATCTTAGTTCAGAAAATTGAGTTTTACAGTGAGAATGGATTTACATGAGATATTCGGTGTGTGCTTAAGCTCCATGATTGAGCTGATCATTTGTCTAACAAAAACCGTTGAAAATTTTCATTTTCAGTGTAGACGCTGATCAACGAATTTCTATAACCCTTCTCCCTCCTCTTATGTGGACGTCAATATTGCATGAGCCCGTTTTTCAAAAAATATGTGCCTTGCCCCACTATCAATCCGTAAGTCTCCACTACCACAGCAGTCCTGGTACTTCAGAACCAGTTCTCGGAAACGGCCCAGCGGATGTCCCTGAGACATGTTGCGTTGGTGAGCACTCGGCCTCCCTTAGTCAACTTTCACATAAGCCCAGAGAGGTTGTGCAACATTCATTTAAAATATTTTCAGCCGCACCGTGCCAGTGCAGTATAACAATGCAGAAAATTTTTTTGACCTGCTATTTGATTAGCGAATTAAGTTAGCGATGCCAATATTTTCCGAGATTAGCGTTAGCATTGCTAAAAATTGTCGTTAGCGAGCAGTATATAGCGCATAAAAGAGTTGTGCAAATACACTTCTTGTGGTACTACTGCTAGAATCTTCTAGTTTTTTAAATAGGCAGTTGGCAGTATTTTTTCGTGGAAGGTGATACATCCGATCCGCCCTATCATCCGGTTATCATCCAGTACTCCTTGTTTTCGAATGCTCGCTCTTTAGCATGCTTGTGCAATTTCGAAGCTCATTGGGTCAGCTGAAGCCTGATTCTTACTCAGTCCCGCAGACCAATCACATGCCTACATTTTAAAAATCACTTGTGCGGCTTTTTTTTAAGTTTTCCAAAGTTTTCGCAAATTGACTCTTAAATTAGAAAATTTGAATAAAAATATTACAAAACTCGTTTCTATGACGCATATACTAATTAAAAATTCTCTGACGAATCTTAAATTAAAGTATCTGAATAAAAAAAGTGGAAAATTTGTTATTTTTGGATATGATGTCGTGTTAGTCCCCGAACGTTTTATTGTAATTGCAAAATTGTTTTCGTTATTTGTCCCACTCACGGAAACAATTTTTTTTGTTGCTATAAATGCAAAGTTCAGATAAGTTCTCAGTTGAACTTTGTTCAGTTGACGACAGAACTAGCTTTAGTCAAATATCAACATGAAACGATTATACAATCTGGCAATTGTTTTTTGTGTTGTACTTTCTGTTGCCACGGCTGATTTTCGAACCGACGCACTAAACCTTCACAATAAGTATCGTCAAAAGCATAGTGCTCCGCCTTTAACACTCAGCAGTAAGGTACGTTACATATCACGCCATATTAACGGTATCATCATAAAGTTTTTGAAAAAGGAGCGATAAACTGCAAGTTCAGAACGATGTATGTCTTCACAAGTCTTCATTAAGACAGGTGATGCGTGATGACGACAAAGAGATTGCTAAATCTTTTCCGTCTGTCCAAGAAAATATTGGAGACATTTCCTTTGCATCTATGCATATATACGAAATGAATTCAACCGCAAATATGGCTTCTTTTGATAAAAACGTTGTATGCAACTCGATGGTAAATGCTTTTTTAAGCACACGATGTGTCTTGTCGCACTCAGCCTTCGGCCTTTTGGGACAATCTACACATCTTGTGCCCAAACATTACTCAACCTTTTTTATTAGTACATTACGTCGCCTTCGGCTCTGGATGTAAGTCTCCCACTCATCAAAACAACGATTTGAAAGTAGTTTGCTAAATGCGAAAACGAACCCCAAAAGAATGCATTTACCGAGCAGAAGCACGTGAATGGATTATAATAAAATTTCTTAGAATTCAACATTCGTTTCAGTTGAACGCAGTTGCTCAAAAGTGGGCGCAATGTATGGCAGACTCAAATACTATGAAACACAGTTCTGGACCATATGGAGAAAATTTGTTCTGGTGCAGTGACACCAATTTAAGCGAATTAGTTGCAGGAATCCAAGCGACGGACTCGTGGTATAATGAAGTTAAGAAATATAATTTCAAAAACGGTGGCTTTTCAAAGGACACGGGACACTTTACGCAATTGGTCTGGAGAACTTCAACCAGCATAGGAATTGGTTTTGCTCGTTCACGCACAGGTGGTGGTGTGTTTGTATGTGCAAATTACGATCCTCCAGGAAATTATATTGGCCAATTCAATCAAAACGTGAAGGCATAGAGTTATGTTCTAGTTTTACGGACAACTACCCCATTAGGTGACCAAGATGCAGAAAATCTTCTGGCTCCATATGAAAATTAGACTTGCTTAATCTAATCTAGGTTCACAGTTGTTTATGTGGTTGTTGTTTGTGATTACAATTGGAAATCATTTCTTGAAATAAAAATTGAATTTGTGTCTTCATCATTTATATTCAATCATTCCAGAGCAGTTGATCGTCACCGCTTTTCTCGAACTGTCGATAGATACTTTCCATTTCATCTTTTCTTTTTCTCAGAAAAAGTTTTGAACCTTTCTCCAAAGTTTGAAACCCATACGACCTTTCCAGCATTGAAATTGGCTGAGATAGGATTCATTGAAGTGATTGAAGTTACCTCTGCATCGAAAACTTCAAATCGATGTAGATGGCGCTATATGCAACTTTTTCAAAGTCTCCTAATCGTTTTGGACTCTCCAAACGAATGTTTATCGATGGTGAAAAATCCACGCTTTTATACCAAAATGAACGGAAAAATTCCTTTTGTTCAGCTAGTGAGCCCTACTATAAGTATGACTGTCGTATCCCATCCCAGATTTCCCTCGGCACAAACATAATGTGTTAGCCGCGTGCGCGTGGGTTCATGAAGGTGGGTTGGTCTGAAAATTCACAATTTTTTGCTCATGTAATATATGGACGGCTCCTTTTGAATTGTTCGTGGAATGTTTTTTGAAATATTTTAGTCATATTTGGTCTGGTATGTTACTCTCATAATGTGTACGACTGACATCACAAACCGTCAACTCAACGACTTAAGACACAAACTGATCATTCAAATCGAACCTTCCGATATCCGTAAAAACATATAAAGATTGAAAAGATCGAAGCGCTTGCAGTCAATGGGAAACTACTTCCGGAAGCGCTGTACAACGACTCTGATTTTTGTTGGTGATTTTTTGTTGATTCTTCCGATTTTTGATACTCAAATTCTAATGATTGCAATGGATTTCGGTGCCATTCATAAAATACGTAACGCAAAAAAAATCATTGGTAGGTCAGACAATTTTGTGAGAATATAGACTGGTAGGTCAGAAAAAGTTAGTTTGTCGCGTTACATACCTTTCGACTGACACCTAGCTCCACTTTAGCTGCACACCAGCTTACACAAATGAATTCTGTTGTCTGTTCATTCCTTGTGCCTTAAATAAAATTGAGCGTTTATTTTCAGTTGCACAACTTATGTTGTAACAAGTGGAGTAAAAGATCAAATCAAATTAAACGGAATACTTCAACAAACGAAGTAACGTTCCTAGGAGGTTATTTCGACCAAAGACAGAAAAAAACTGATGACAAAGCAAGAGCTAAAGCTTACTATTAACGCAGCTATAAAAATTCCTTTAGCGAGCTGTTCTACTGATAATTGGAAATATTCTTTTTCGACAAAATGAAAAACTATTGTCCTACCCACGTCGTTCTCTCATATCAACGTGTGCCTCACATATTGAAGGCTCGAGGGTTTTTCGACCAGCTCTTCAATATGATTTCGAATATTTACGTCTTTAAACAGTAAACTTCATTTCATTTATCAAATATCAAATCACGATTTAGAAAAGTACCAGCCGCCGATCCAGCCGACGGCTAGGGCTGCTGATAGAGGTAGGTGAGGCTGCTGTCGAGTAAGAACGATATCGACTGTCTATCTTCTGTGGATATGTTTCGAAAATTTTTTGAACATGCCGAGTAATTTACAAAAAAGAGTCACCAGCGCCAAGCCCCATTCACTTTATCTATAAAAATCTGCTCAATGCCGTCTCGATTAAAGATACAAAAATGATACATTCTAAGATCCGAATGGATGTGGGACCTTTACGTCCCGTTCGTTCTAAGTCAGCTTCAAAATGTGCCCAATACTTTTCTGAGGATGGGCGCTATTTTAATGGAAAAGATGGATTAGACAAAAAAAACGCGCTGTTGTACGTCTTATTGAATGAAAATTGGCGTGAAGAGCTGGTAGAAGATCTGAAAATGTTATTCTACACTCATTCTCGCATTGACATAAACGAATAGCAAAGTTTGTGTTTTTGCTTATAGTTGATTCCGAAAATCTATTACTTCATTTAACAATTGATACTTATGAACGTATACTAAAGTGCTGACCCTCTTGCATAAATTCTTGATTCTTTTATTATTTCATCTCTCATTCGTTGTCATACATATTATGGTATGGTGGTACTTACTATATCACTGCTAATTGGCCGGATGAATTAATTTTATCCAATAAGAAATAAATTTGTAATTTTAAAATAACACTCCATCATTCTGTGTGTGTAGTAATTAAATGACCACCAATTAACATTTTCAGAGTTTTTATTTTTGCAGTTTTTTTTTGTTCGTGGTTTCTTTTCGTCTACTTTCAAGTAAAACAAAATCATTTATGCATTTGAAACGTTTGTTTTTAATAGAAACATTTCAAAATATTCGAAAGATAAATAAATTGTCTCTTTATTTCTAATTATGTAAGCCAAGACTGGCCTTTATACACACAAAATAGCATGCGCACCATACATCAGTTGCATTAATTTATGTATTTATGTTTGAGAAACAATCAAAACACAGGGATATCGGTAACCGGGGTATCTGAATAAGCAATTAATAATGATATGCAAAAATGGTTGAAGACATTTTGAAATTTGAAATAAATTAAAGAGAGACATCGAATATCGTCTACCATTACTTAGACCGTTGCAGCCGCATGCAACAACAGAGATAAGAAGTGATAGAAGTAATGCAGTTCCAATTTTTAGACAATATTCGGTCGACGCAACCTCTATATACGAGAAGAAACATCTGTGAAAACATATCTAGTTTGAGGTCCTCTTTGAGATCGCATTAGATTGGATGTTCGCTAGTAGCTATTACTAATGATGAACAGCACGTTCAGAAACAAATCTACTGAAAATGAAAATTACCACAGCACAATAGTGCAACTGTTCAACGGAACCCCAACAGAACAGTTGGTCTACGGTCATATGAGAAGCAACGGAAAACAACTTCAGCGCATGTGAAAATTAAACTGTTTGAATAACATAACAGCGATGCATACCATACATGTGTGACCAAAATCTCAATGTCGTAAAAGCGGAGATCGTTCTTTTCTTACACAAGAATATTCCGAAGGTTCCAAAGTTTCAAGCTTTTTAAATTTTCGCGCATTTCGCGAAAACTGACATTTTCTAAAACAAACATGCAGACTGGGACGTCTTACACAACCAATGTGAAACACACACGCATCCACATCCGCCTTCATTGAACAGAATATTCCCATTTTACCGTTCAACAAAACACAATTCGACAGCGTCCTTTCTTCGACACAATGGAAATTTAGAGGATGAGTTCGTAAGACGCTCTAAAATCGTCCGGTTTGTACGACTTGGCCATGCCATGTCTCTACTCTCATTGGGCTTAGAGAGTAATGTCTTATCTTAAGCCTATCTTCGGAGGCTTCATGCAACGCAATTGCAAAAGGCACTAAAATTAAATATTTCCATACGAAAATTGATAAGGCCCATTGCGAAGGCCCCCGAATTCACTCTATGGCCAGTCCGGACCTGGTCTCTGTATTATCTTGTGTTCTTAGCAAAGGGCAGATATATGAGACACACAATGTCAACTGATAAAGTCGTGTGTTTCTTTCTTGATTTAAATTTTTTTGCAATCATTTTAGATACATTCATGAAAAACCTGTTGATGAAGTTGAAAACATTTACGACCTCAACCACTTTATACCAACTATGAACAAAAGGTTTGACGCGCCAAGTGTTTTTTACTACTTTTTGTGAGGTCATGTTTCGCTTAGCATTTTTGGAATGTATCATTAATTTTTGAACTAGTCATACTGTTACCACAGCCACGAGAATGACTGGCGGATCGCAAGTCAACAAGGATTTGAAAGAGGAACGTGAAAAAGTTACTTTTAAAATCGAAGAATTTGCCAAGTGGTATCATGGTGGAGAGAAACAACTTAACGAAAAACGATTTCTTGGTAATCGGTGTTGATTGAGCTTTTTTCTATCGAAAATTGACGAGCAATTTTATATTTGCAGAGAATTATTTTCTATCCGATCCGGATTTGCAGAGTGAAGTTGATACTAGTTATTTGAGCCATAAAGCACAGTACGAAGAAGCCATTCGAAGGGTGGTGGTGGTTTTGAAAAGAATCGGAAAGCTTAAGTTCGAAGGTCACAATGTCGACCATATTTATAAGTAAAATTGCACAAGACACACTATTTGCTCAATAACATGAATCTTTTTGTAGTAAGACCTTTGGATCACAGCTTCTATCGAACGTCTTCAAAGAGGGAACACCATTACGTAAATATTCAATAAGTCGAATTTTTATCAAAAACATTATCACCACACTTCTATTAAAGTTACTCACATCGGTATGTTCGGACAGTCACTGGCGTCACTCGGAACACCTGAGCAACATACAGGTTTGATTTAATCCCCGCTGTTTTCAAAATGTATAAGGTTTACTGCATTTCATTAATTCGACAAACAAAAGATGCTGAAAACTTAGTTGTTTTAAATAGACCTTGCTCCAGGTAGCTTTTTTTTAGCCCCGTACAAAGTACATGTGGCATGCTAATGCATTTGGATTGCGTCTAGGTAGATGATAATTTGAGTAAATCAAATCCGATTTCAATAATTTTCTTCCCGTGAAAGTTAGTCGAAATTGTGAGGTCAAGTTCGAAGATGGGCATTCTCGAACGGCCCATCCTTGAGCCTTCTTTCTTTTTCAATAATATCTAGGGAAAAGTACGTTGGAAGTGTAAGTGTAACAACTGATGCCAATCCAGGAAGAAAGGCATTGAATTAGGGTCACTGGATCGTGAGATAGATGCTTTGAATGAGGCTATGTGTGGTTCTAAGTGTTTTTCCAAATGAATCGAGTGAATTCGGTGATGTTGGTTTCATTTGAAAGGTATAGCAAATACCAATCCAGAGCAACATTTTTTTGCAATCGAGTCAGTGGGTCAAGAAGTGGTGTCGGGGAATTTGGCACACACGCTAGCGTGTGCCAGATTCACCTTCTGTGGGGTAATCTGGCACATGTGCGAAATTCACCTTTTTCAGTACTTTTGAGGGAATCTGGCACATGATAGAATTTGTGTGTGATATCTATGTTCCAATATTAAATTCGACATTGCAAGAAAAAAGAATACGTGTACAAATTATGGAAAATTTTGCTTAGCTCTCCCAACTATTTTGCGCTCTCTTCTCACTTTATATTTTCGACACTCTTCAAATGAAAAAATCATTTGATTTTCGCATCACATTGCATTGCATTTTTTGCATCACTTAATTGACTCGCACATTGCTAATATACGCATTTCATTCGGTTCTTTAAAATGGACAAATTTAACACGGAACGTGTTGAAATATTAAAATGTGAATTTTATGAATTGTCATTAGTTTCATTCACCCGTTAA
>JANTFA010063893.1:0-14826 GCA_026413405.1 Phytosciara flavipes | reverse complement strand
GATAAAAGTAAAAGTTCATTACCAAAGGGTCCCGACAAGCGGCACGCGGCATCCGAATCGTCTGACGAAAGCGAATTCGAAATCTTGAACACCGACGAATTAAATATCAATTAGGGAAGCTTCTTATTTAGAGGGAAAAAGAAAAGAAATGTTTTTCGAATCTTGTTGTGAATTGTGGCTGGGATTGAAGGAAGAGAGGGGGAGAGAGATGAAAAACGAAATAAATTTCGCCCGGCAAATCTTTTTTTTCTTTTATTTCATTGATGAAAACGTAGACGTTGTGGCAGTAAATTAAATGTGTAAATTGAAAAATGTAAATTATGAACATTTTGTATAACTTGATTTAGAGTCAGTCTTGTAAATGATTTTATCATTATTGACATGACTTGACATGTCCAATTGGTATGAATATGAATTTAAATCGGTATGTGTAAATGTACGCGGTGATGATGATGATGCCAATATTCTCTTTTCTTTTTATAAAACAAAAAAAAAAACGATTTCGAAAAGTTTAATTACAGCCAGAGAAATATAACTTCCGACAGTTTCTACGATATCGTCGTTTCTCTACTTCTCTCGACTGCCATTTTTGAAATAACATGCAAAATGAGAGAATTATAGAGAAACGACGATATCGTTGAATATGTCGAAAGTTATATTTCTCAGGCTGTACCAATCAATTTAATGACTTAAAATATTATGAAGTATAAATGTTGTTGGAAAAAAAAGTAAAGTGACAAAAAAATAGCTGTACAACCGTTATGCGTATATTATAATAAGGTTCGTCGTCTAGTATTGGGACTTAGCCACTTCACAAACTAAAAAAAAAACTAAAGAAAAAGAGAAAACACAAAAATTAATCTGAACAATGTCGATCAGTTGATGTCAATAATATAAAATGGAACGAAAGCTTTTCTTCTTCTTTCTTTAAAATATACCGAAAATTTTAGCAAATTAATTCCACATTCGACGGTTTTCCTTCGTTCTATTTGTTTTCATTCAATTTGACTTTATATAAACACTGTGCATGGAAGGTGTGGAATATGTGGAACGTAATCCTTTTTTTAGTGTGTTTAGAACAAAAAAATAAAAGAAAGAAAATTATCGAGAAATTCAACGGATTTTGATTTTGTAGTTTTATTGTTTCGTTTTCAGCTTTAAACAAAAACCAACAACAACAAAAAAACATATTTATATACGAGAGATTACAATTGAAAATAATAAAGTGATTTATTTTAAACAAACAAACAACCAAACAACCATCTCAATCTTTTCATTTATCCAGACAACACGAAGCAGTCCACTGAATTCACATCCAATTTGTCCGTTTTAGGAACAACCTGAATCAAGTCCAGAATCAAAACGACCGGATTTTTTCAGTTCTATCACTCCAGGTTGGATAAATTTCCACCTGAAACTGACCTGAACTAATTGGCTTGACCTAACTATGATTCCAAGGCAACGAGGGCATCAGATCAGAATTTTCTCAATGGACCATTGACTCCTCATTTTGTGTCGAGAGATGGAATGCAGTAAGAAGAGTGCAAATAGTTCTAGGATGAGATGGGAATAGCAAATTACTATAAGATTGAAACGTGGGCCAGAAATAGTTCGAGTTATAATTCCCAATTTTCATGTACGTAGATCTAAACACAACTTCTTACATCCTTCGAATCACCGGTTTTATCCACCAAACGAACATCTCCATATTCTGCAGAATTGACTGGAGAAAATAAGGGGATTATGTTCTATTCGTATCTGTTGTGTACGGTAGATTTGAGGTGCTTCCGATTTTCTCCGTCCGTTCATTTATACTACAGCTTGTGAAATCTGGTGCACAACAGATACGTATAAAACCATCAGACTTAGATTCGCTTACTCATTCGAAGAATTCCCTTACTCACCCACATAATTTACTTACTCATCTGCATTATTTCCTTACTCATCTGCATAGTTCACTTACTCACCCGCTTAATTCACTTATTCAACCCGCTCAGCATACTGAAAGATTGTTCATGTTCTCAATAAAGTTATTGGTGTGTCTGTTTCGGACGATTGATCTTAGGCAATTTCGCGAGTTTTAGCCCAAACGAAGTGAAAGAGACAAGCAAAAGTGATGCCTAAAATCAATCGTCATCGCTTCGCTATGGCTTCAAAAATCGCTCCTGTTGGAATTCCTATTTTTCTCACCTCGAAAACGGAAAACCTCGATAAATCCATCAGATTGAAGACAATCACCCTCCTAAGTAAGCACTAGTTTGTAAGGAAATATGTCTTGAATTCTAGTTTGAGAGAGCAATTTCAAAATGAAAGAATTTTCTTTTGTTATTCGTAAGTAGTTCGTAAATCTCACACAATCAGGACAGTGTTCTCAGTTTTAACCCTATTGCTGTGCATCCAAAATTGATGTCTTTCAGATTAATCAGTACTATTAAGACGCACATAGAGTGTTTTACTTTGGACACTAACGCCTTGCGGGGAAGCAAATGATTTCCAACTCATTTGTGTTAGTGTTATAACGAAGTCTATACTACCAACAGCGGTAAATCTTCAAATTATGGTGACCATATGGACATATTCGACAAGCCTCTTTTCTATTACAAAATGACCATAAAATAATGACAATTCGTGACAGCGGGTAATCTAAAAAAAAATAGTTTTTGAGCGTGTTGTTTAAAACAATCTTAAGATATTAAAATGGAAAAAAACAAGAAAATTACTTCGACTTCTGCTTGTGAAAAATGTGAGATGCAAAGTAAACTGATTCAAAAATACTCCGAGGAGATTGTCGATTTGCAGCGTCAAGTATCGGCACTATCAGCTCGTTTACTAAAATATGAAACCGATCCCCCTACTCAAGTATTTTGCGTAGTGAAAATGGAAAATAAATCGGACGAAGAGTCGGACGACCATAATTCCATTCAAAATGATGACGCCATAGACATCAAAGATGTGGCCGAATTCAATTCAGACACATCCAGAGACGATTTTCAGGACAATGAATATGACACCGAAGAAGCTAATCCAGATGAAGAAGACGAAGAGTCCGAAGAAGAGGTCAAAAAAGAGGTTCGGACCAAAAAGAGCTCGGCAAGGAAGATGAGAAAGTGTAAAACATGCGACGAGGAGTTTTCGTCAAGCCGAGGTCTTCTACGACATAATCACGAAATACACGGTAGAGACATGACAGGATGGTGTTTACATTCACTTCGTATAATCATCTTCTTGTTTCTGCTTCCGTTTCCGTTTAGGTGAACCAATCAAATTTAAATGTGACCGTTGCCCCAGGCAGTTCTTCGATAGTAATTCGTTAAAGAAGCACAGTGGTACGAATCACAAATCGGCAACAGAAAAGGAAAAGCCACGATTCTTTTGCGATACGTGTGCAAAGTCGTTCACTTCAAAATCAGTTCTGTTAGTTCATAAACGAATTCATACAGGTAATTGTTTTGATATCGAATGTACAACCACGTCTGTTAGGCTTCGGACAAACAATTATCGAAGCAAACGTTCACCAGGAGTGCCAAGTTTTTCTTAGGATTTTAGAAAATTCGAAGAAAAAAAAATTGGTCAGGTTTTCTGGGCTGACACAGATGGTCGACTCGTCAAATTTAACATCCTCACCAAGAATTCCGGCTCGATGAAAATTGTTGCTTTTACAAAAGATTTCTGGGAATCCAATTTGAATTTTTGGAATGGATGTTGTTGTGCTGGGTGATTATGGGTGTCACCGATTTTGGCTATTACTAAATATCGATTGAGGGC
The DNA here is from genome assembly GCA_026413405.1 of Phytosciara flavipes. Taxonomy (NCBI): domain Eukaryota; kingdom Metazoa; phylum Arthropoda; class Insecta; order Diptera; family Sciaridae; genus Phytosciara; species Phytosciara flavipes. Next base: position 11,061 of record JANTFA010063893.1, on the reverse strand, counting down.
GTAAAATTTACGATCCGACTTTTTATAACCTGTAATCGACCTTAAGCGCCCATGTGTATCTTCTTCTGTGACTACAGGCAACAAATTCCATCTTGAAGCAAACTGCCACTGGTCAAAATTCCTTTTTCATACAAATGATCCATAGTCCCTTTAAAAACCGCTGCGCATCTTTCTCGACTACAGGTAAAAAGTCGGGTCATATCGCTGCCAACACATCACTCTGTGAGGAGTCATTCACAAACTGAGCACGCTCCTCCTTGTTGGAGTGCAACCTATGGAGGAATTTTCAAAAATTTATAAATCGTACGCTTTTGTGAGACCATCCCTCCTCCTTGTAGAGCGTGCGTAATTTGTGGATGACCCCTAAGATACGAGAAAATAAAATTTAAATGTAAACTTTATCAGTAAACTGACTCTCGCTAAGGCACTTTTGGTGTGTAATCATGCAGTGACGAATTTCTCTCGGAATCCATGCACATTAGCCGATGTCTAATGTAACACTTTTCTCCTTTCTTTTCTTTTTCATGAAAATATTAGGGGAAAAACCGTACAAATGCAAAAGCTGTGATAATTGTTATGCTCAATCGTCATCCCTTAAAATCCATGAACGCACACATTCGATGGAGGTAAGATATTCAGCCCCTTGGAAATGGTGATCACAATCGCTTCAAATTCTATTCGTTTTTCTCTCTTCACTAACTCCCATTTAGCGACCGTACATGTGTCATTTGTGTTCGAAAACGTTTCTTCATCGCAGTTCGTTCAATTTGCACATAAAGACGCATGGTGATATTCGTCCACACAAGTGTCAAATATGTGAAAAGGCGTTCCTGCAAAAGGCAAAACTAGCCGTACACATGCAGTCACACACTGGCGAACGTCCGGTAAATAAATTTGTTTTCTAATGTTTCGAAGCATGCATTTCATTTGAAATATTTTTTTTTGGTTTCCGCAGGTGAAATGTCCAGTATGCGATAAGGGCTACACAAAACGGTATCACGTTCGCAAACATTTAAAGAATTTCCATAAAATACTTGATGTGGATGCCGTGCTCGGTTCGCGTAAAAGAGGTTTTGAAAGAGAACCAGTGCCGTACCAGTCACTTGCATATCACAAAGTGGAAGCCGTTCAGATAAAGAAAGAATGAGAGAAAGTTTGATAAAGAATTATTTAATTTTAGATTTTTGTGGCTATAATTTAAGGCATCGTAAATAAAATTTTCTTATTTTAAAGAATTGCAATGTGTCGATCTGAATAGTGATCTAGTGTCGGAGGAACAGTCACGGGATGTCGAGTTGCATTCGAGTTAACAAACATCATTCAAATCCAGAATGTCGTGGTCGAAAATTCTTTCAATCTCTCAGTCCACTGAGTATCATGATGTTACGATTCAATCTGTTGCTTGATTTTGAAGCTTGAAACAGGTCATGTCAGGTGGATCTGGTTCAATTACTTGTTGGCATGAGCTAACCTGATGACTAGAACCTACTCGATTCAGTTGGTACAATCAAGTAGATTCGGTAAATTAAGCGAATTGAAACAATGCTAGTCGAAGAAAAGTGGACACCGACATAATATGGAATTTTTGTTTCCTGCGCGACTCAATGCAAAATTATAAATTTAAGAATCTAGGCTTTCATTTGCTTAGGGGCCCCCTCCCCCCTTGCACGCGAAAATACATGAGAAAAAAATTCAAAATGTATGGAGCGCACGCTTTGGTCTGACCCCACCTCCCCCCAAGACAGCGTGGGCACTATTTGAATGACTCCTTATATGTGGATTAGAAATACAATTTACAAACAACTCCTAAATCAGAAACATGTCGGTGTTCTTCGACTGCAGAGACAATTTTTTATAATTTGGTGCTGTCCAATTAAGAGGCTCGCCAAATTATGAGTTCCACGTGCTGTCATCGATTCCTGACATCCTCTTCGCTCAAGTCCCGAGGTTTCCAATTCCTACAGCACGTCGTGGCACTTTATGAAACATAAGTCGATCAAAAGGAAGTTTAATAATCCAGGTTCAGGTTCAGTCAGGTCATCATTTCAAGTCTCCATAGCTCCAAAAACCAGCTTGAGGTTTGAGGGTTCACAACACTATTCACAGCAGCCAGGTCGAACAAAAGGCTTTGCAGTAATCAGCAGCATTTATTTGGTCACTGTGTTACAACAGTGTTATGAAATGCTCAAACAAAATCAAAAACGAGAGAAGCGAATGGTTTGATAAAGTCTATTCGAACGATGGAAGTAATTTGGCGAGAAAAGTTCTTTCGATGAAGACATCCCTAAAGGGAGTAAAAGGGGAAGACCAAAGCACAGTTGGGCCGTCCGAATGCGACAGCGACTGAAGCGATTCTGGCTGACATTAGAAGAGATAGAAGAAATTGCGAATGCGCTATGGGTCGATCAATGATAAACCCAAAATCAGGAAATATTTTGCAAGCACTAGTCGTAGGCAACAATAAAGCGAAGAAGAAATTCTCAACACGTACTGTCCCTCTAACTGCGTAAAGAAACCTTTTCGAGGTTGCTAGAAAACTTCCTAGTCAAAATGTCTCGTCAGCTAAAAACTTAAGAGCGATTTCCCGCAACATATACATTACTCATTGGCTCGTTCAGCTATCATCCGTTTCTGCAAAAAAAAATTCCGGTGATATTAGGATCAAGACTGGATTTTCTAGCAATTTTCTTAATTTACATCAAGATGAACTTGTGTCATTTAGGCGATTAAGATGATGGTTTCTTCTGAGACCACCATGAATCTCAGTTACGTAACTAAACTTTGTCAATCATTGTCGATCTGTTTGATGATTGTAATTCATCTTTTGAAATTTTATAGATAAGAAAATGTTGAATGGATGACGTTGAGCCTGACCTAGGCCTAAACTGAACAAACAATTGAAACTTTGAAATGATTCGCTTTATTCATGTTCTTTTAAAACATGTTTTCTCGTCTCTGGCACAAATGGCACCGCTCCCGGTTTCGAATGAACTCGGCGATTGTGTTCCTTTTGCTTTTCCTTTTCGTGCATTGCTCTGTGTTTACGCATATTGTTGTAGATGTATTTGGGCACTTGTCGATGATTGGCGATTCGTCGAATTTGTGGATGGGCAGCGTACTTTTCTTTCAGTGTCTCGGCATAATTGAGGGCAGTCCGTTCACGTGGTCGAAGCTGATAACAACGAAAAATGTTAGTTGGTCCATCTGCAAAAAAGAATTCCGATCAAAGTGGGAGTACTTACAGCGCCCAGTTTTTCCGATGCTCGGGCCTTCCACAATCGAATATTCATTTCGTCGGAACCGCTGAAAATGTACTTGTTGTCTAGGCACCATCCGACGCAAGTTATCCGTTGCATACGTTTCGTATGGTAAATTTCCCTTGAATGTTCTTTGTGTGCCTCGTAAATTCGAATCGTCTTATCGTAACCGCCAGAAACGAATTCTTTGCCAGTCGGTGAGTAATCAACGTCAGTCACCGCTGAAATATGATCTCTGTGAATTTTGATAGGGTACTTCAGGCGTCTTGAGTCGAAGGTGTATAAACTGAAACGAAATTTAGTGTTTAGTCACCAAGGCCATCATCATGAATGAACGTAGTTATGTCACTCACTTGTAGTCCTCGTTAGCGACAGTGAAATTGAAGGCTTCCATCGGATTCCAACTGATCTTATTCGGCCGATGGGTCATCACCATCTTCCGTAATGGACTGCCGTCTCGAACATCGTAGAAAATGATACTCCGATCGCTTGCACAGCACGCTAGCAATGACGTTTCGATGGGATTGAACGTGATCGAATGTAAGGTGTCAACGCCCCATTTCAATTGCTTTAACGGTTCATTTCTAGTCTCATCCCACAAGCTACACACTTCTCCGCATGTTGCAAACATTGAATCATTTCGATGATGTGATATGCCCGTCAATATTGTCCGACTCAGAATTGTGTTCGATGGCACGTCTTCTGCATCATCACCTAGCTTCGATTTCCACACTTTGATTGTCTTATCGTCGCCGACACTCAGAAAGTGTTCAGCCGACGGTGTGTAACAGATGCCTCGCACATAGCCGTCATGTGCAATAAAACTGCGTACAGATGTACGTGTGGGCAGGTTCCAAACATGAATTCCACCATCATATGATCCACTGCATAAATCTGACAACGACGTCGGATGCTTGGCAAAACAGGACACACCGTCCTTGTGACCCTCGAGATTACCGATAAATGGCTTGGCAAAAACTCGATCCAATTTGGTTGCATTCAGGGCGCGTACATATTCGCGGGCGGATTCGAGTGGATGAAGTGATGGATCGTAATTGCGTTTAACTTTAAAGGAACGTTGTGTTTAGCATATTTATAACCTCAAAAGCGATTCAACAACAAACAAATTCCTATATCTTACCCTTGTGAATGTCACGTTTTGTTTCACGCATGTATTCGTCGGGATTACGACTTATCATTTTCACCTTCATGTTTGTGGATGGTTTTGTCTATTTTGGTAAATAAGATATTTTCAAACACGGTCCAGCAAAGTAAATTGTCAACACACGACTCAAAAACAATGAGCGAAAACAAAGTGACACATGAGGTATCTAGCAGTGCTGCTAGCTCGTCCAGTTCGTGAACGTCGTGAACTTGAAACACTTGAAATGCGAGGTGATAACAGAGAAATGATAAGTTGGTTACGTCAAAATTTAAATACTTTCGAATATGCAAAAAGGAACGTAACGTAAAAGAATGAAGAAGAAAAGGAAGAAAAGTCTATTCTATGGCGTACAAGGCTATATACTGTTGTGGAGGTCACCTCGATCGCCATTTTTTTAGGTACGCGGTTGAATACACCTACTACGAAATTGTCAGATTTAGGAATCCATTTAACTAGGAAACGTTTGGCGTTTTCATAGTGTAACCCGCGTACCTGCATCGAGGTTATCTCCACAACAGTATAATAGCCTTGATAAGGTAGCGGTTAACTCGTCTGCTTCCCACTAAACGGTTGAAGTTGTTAATGATGCGATTGCGATTCTCGACTGTGACAGGAAAAAACCGACTGTCAGACGTGTATACAGATCACAGCTGACTGGATTGGTTCAAGTCTATGGTAGCTGTAGAAAAAACTTGCACACGGCTTGCCGGCAAAATATATTGTTTCGAGACGCCAACTGTGACACTAACTTGGAACTTACATATTTTACCAGCGGCGCATTCAAGCAATACTTTTTGCTGTGTGCCGCTGCGAAAGTTCAGTCATACATGTCAATCTGCTCCCCTGTAAATGGCAATGAAATTGGATACAAGGTATGGCCAAATCATTCAATCCTATTGTATTGAGCTGTCAATAGCGAATATGAGAGTTGCCGTGTAAACATAAATTTGGACCATTTGGACACACATGCGATGGTTGTTGCCCCTTTTTTTCGATAAATAACTATTCAACTGTTTACCAACAAATTTTGGGTCTTTCGATCATTCTTTTGACAATTTCCTTGAATCTGTTTAGAATTAATTAGTTGTGGAATTAGTTACATGTTGAACCACATTCAGCTATGAAATGATTTGGTGGCGCCACTGTTTGGCGGTGACACTTTTTGTATCGATCCCTGTTCAGCTATGGAAATTATGTAGATGACGCACTGGTTGGCGGGGACAAAACCGATGCGAATCTTCATTTATTGTTGGTCAACATTTTACCAAAGAAGAAATTTTCTAAATTTTTGCCACCCAACGCGCTCACACATCGTTTATAATTTTTGTGGCGGTTTCAACCAGCTTATTTTGTGGCAGTTCATAGTAAATGTAAGAATAAGATGCCTAATGACCAGAGAAATGTTAAGTTGATAAGCCTGGGGCGAGGTAGAACAAATATGAGAAGTGACGATGTATGTGAGATTCTCTCTCAATCCACAAATTTAGTGCGGCATAGAATTTAAATTATTTTTGAACATTAAACGCGCAATGGTGACAGATACATCAATAATGCCAACATAAAAAAAGTCAAAAATCTGTCACATACAGCGATACAGCCCAGCTGTCACTTAAGATTTGTTCTACCTCACCCCAAGTGTACCAACTTAGCATTTCTCTGCTAATGACGGTTAATTTTTGTTGCACTTTTGCTTGGTTGTAGATGCTTTGACTCTACCTAATACCCTCTTCGACATGAGTATATATGACAATGTTGCCAACGAAATAAACTAATAAATTCTAATAAGGGGAAACCACTAGCGTTATACCATTTTATCTTTCATAAACATTACTTCCTACGAGTCTAAAAAGCCGTTCGTTATGACTGTGGTGTTGAACATAAAAGTACGAGATTTTGCGAGTGATACACCACCATACCATCGATATTTTAATATAGCTAAATGCAGACGAATATAAACCATCAGTTGCAATCTCCGTGACCTCCTCAACCACTCACACAGCCTGTATAGCACTGAAAGTGTTGTATAGAAGTACGCGTTTCGTAGCATTCGTTTCGCAGCGACGGGCACGACGAGTTTATTATGGTGCCATTCATCTCTACTTGGAAAGTTGCACTGTTTTGAATGTATGCGCATTTTATTTATTTGTTGTGTCTGGTGCATCTGTCAGGCAGTGCTATTGCAACTGTGGATTGGTGTCGTCTTTGTTATTTTTGTTGCTGTTGCAGTTAAAAATTGACAAATAAAGATGAAAAATTCAGGACGTTTGTATTGGTTCGTGGTTGGTAATACAATTTTTTTAACGATATTATCATCAGTCGGTGCGATTGTCTTCTACTTCGCGGATTATGCTGGGGACAGGATTGGTGCAGCAATGTGTAAAATTCTTCAAAATATTTTTGTTTCAATTATGATTTCGCTGACTTATTTTGTATTCTAGTTCTATTTGGCTTTCTAGTTTGTGCCATATCGTCAATCACCAATGTTTTGTTACTATATGGAATTCAAAAAGTTAGTACTTGAATTGGGCGTATAAGTTCAGTTCAAAGCACGTGTGGAACTCATTGATCTTTTCCATTTTAATTTAAGCGAAAGGTGTCTTTCCTTTGGCCATGGATGTTGGGCAGTATTGTTGTCGTTGGAATTATGACCCTTCAAATGCTAGCAATTTTGAGCAACTTGAGCGACATACCGACTGAAGATCTTTTACCGAACCTTGTTATGGCAGCGGTTTACATTTATTCTGTCTGCAGTGTCATTGCTGTGACTTATTATTTCATAGATTTGGTAAAGCCTGTGGATCATGTTCAAATAGCGTACACGATATTCGACAACAGTCCAATTTTATCAAAGGAAAAAAAGGAGGAGCTGCCATAAAGTGCTCAAAGACGATTGGAAATTTTTTTTCAAACTTCTTTGTCATACGTTCAAATTTAGTTTACAGCGAGTGACCGCTACTTGTGAGAATGCATTGTGTAGTAATTGAAATGAACATTGCATTTTCTTAAACAATAAATTTGTTTTCATTGACCAATTTCTATTTAATCTCAAAAATCAATTTGGCTGAATAGGTCAAAAATGGGTGATGGGCCACTTAATTAACGATCGTCTGATTAACGACATGATTAACCAGTGATTAACATGCTGGTTAATCAAAGTGCGCGGCCGCTCGAGATTTCCTCCTCTTCATCCATACATTAACAAAATTCACTAATTTCAACATTCTTTCCAAAATTTTCTTTCAGCTAATCCAAAACAACTAGACATGAAAATATACATTTAATTTTAATAGAGCGACATCGACGTACTCAAAAACCCTTACAAAGGGAAGTGTGACGCAAGTCCTCATGTTTGTACTTACAAAACGTCTGATATCAGTAAAAAACCTTTAAAAAGGGAAATGTGACGCCAGCCCCTGTGTCAGCCCCTTACAAAACGTCTGATATCATTTTGGGTGACGCATTTTGCGCCTGAACGCCGAAAATTTAACAACGAAAAATTTACGAAAAAAATTTGCGTCCCAAATGGCAGATGATTCGGCTGTCTTCACCAAAAATGTATTACTTCCAATTTATTTTTCATTTTAATTTTCTAATTCTCTTTGAAATGGTTTCCTCAACATCTACTGAATGTGTGCCTAGTAAGAAAATACCTGTCGCTCGCGACGTTATATAACATTTGAATTCTGCTTGTGACATTTTTTGGTGTTTGTTTTCGCATTTAAGGGCCATCCATGACGTCACGTTTTTTTAGTGTTGCCATTATATTTCAGTCATCAATAACTCCAAAAAAATGGACTCTTAGAAGGTAAAATGAATGGCCGGCTACAATATCCCCGTCACATTATGTATGGATGGCTCGATGGCCCCTTGCCGAGCAGAAGCACAGTACGGAGTTGCTTTCAAATTTTTGTTTTGACGAATGGGAATACATCGATTCTTCGTCTTCTGCTGTGAATGTAACTTTTCCACTCGACAAATCCTTAATTTTCATTGACGTAATGTAAGGAAATAATTTTCTATGTCAGTTCATTTTGTTAAACCGGCCCTGTGGTAAAATCCTTCATTATAACTGATAATACTTTCCATAATATAGTTTCGAACAAGCTCATGACATAATGAAGATGTCATTCAGTCCAGCGAATTCTAGGTAAATTCTATTACAATAAAAAAATTTTATGGATATATTTTTGACACACAGGTTTTTATGAGAATCCAACCAATTTGTCGTTGTTAAGTTGGATTTTCGAACAAACCTGTGTGTCAAACATATCTCTCCAAAAAATTTCTACTGTAGCTCTGGATGGACGCCTGATATACATCACCGCATGTCAGTAAACGTTCATACAAAATCAAAATCTGTTATCACTTCTATGCCTCAATGACTTTTCTACTATAGGACAACAATCGCTACGTATTATAGTGATACACCTACGTTAGTAATACAAACTCAGTTAACCGCTTCATTCAACATTTATGTCTAATTAAATTTACTTTTATTTTCATGAACGTTGTTCGGTTTTGCATATCGGCGATAACACTGGCAGTACAGCGTTTTAATGGTCATTTTGCAAAAGATCCATTAAAATGTCGGTCTGAAAAGTTCGGGTAGATTTTATCAGTTTGATGGGTATACACGCGGTATATGTAGACGAAAAACAAAATTGATCAAACAATTTCGGTTCGTCATTATTGCTAAATTATGCGGGGGTGCTTTTTGGTGGTTAAGGATATCTGTGGAACTGGAAAGATTTAGATTATATTCAAACTTCGAGTTTATTTCATTTCAGGCAAATTTTAACCCTTTAGAAATGTCAAGCGGTAGAACGATTAAATCTGTTGCTTCTTTTGTTGCAAGTAATTGCTTAGTGTCTGATTTCCAATCTTACATCTCATTAGTTCTTCTTTACTTTTTTGCTGCATTAAGAAACACTATGGCCAGAGCGGATATCATTTTTTCCTGTCGTCATCGTCGATAACAAATGACTAGGCATTTCTAAAGGTTATTTGAGGTTCATTTGCAGTTAATTCAGAATGGTTTTTCTGAGCTTTTATTAGATGAGCAAAGAAATACACGAAAAACACATCTGGAACCAAGTGTTGTAGGTCCATATGCTCTGCATAATTGAAACGATAACAGTCACGTCTGTTCTTTATTTCATTTCAAATTTCTTCTTGCTTATTTATGTCAGTTGTGATGTTGCGTCTTTAAACTTCTTCACCTCAAAGACTTTTTTGTATTCTGCCTTTTCGTTCAAGTTCTAAATCAGATTGTGAGAATACTAAAGTTCAATATTTGAACGATGTAACTGGTAACATATTGCATTATTAATGAATTAGATAACATCTCTTTCAAATATAAAATTCAATATGCTTTCAATGATGACAAAGGATTTCACATTTTCATAACAATAGGAGCCATTCACCTCTGTGAAAAGCATTTCATTTTTGAAAAACATATTTTCAACGAAATTGTTCTTATAATATTCATATTCAATGTAGAAAGATCTATGAGAAAACACAAATCATTGCCATATTTTCGTAAAAATTCCACAAATAAATACAACAAATAACGAAACACAAAATGAAGAAAAGGGAAAAATCCAATAAAATACAACAAAAAGTTGAAAATTTATGTATAAAGTGTCTCCATCTTTGTGTATCTCAAGTTTTGTCTCCATATTTGTATGTATATCCCAAGTCCCAAGTTTTGAGAAATGAAGCAACTTATATAACGCACACACATATGTAATAGACCGAGAGCATGTGCGTCATGCGGATGATATGATGTGAAATAGCTACTTTGATAACTTGTGCCTGAATGGAAATTTTGCCCAATATATGTGAAAATTTCCAACCCGAGGCGAAGCCGTGTGCGCAAAATTCCAGTTAAGGCACAATATTTGATTTAGCAATTTCCCAAATCGATCGAATGGATAAGGTACGCATGCAAAATTAATTTATGCGCACTACGGAAATGTGAGATGTTTTCTATTGCTGCACTGGTTTGACAACAAATTTGATGAGGCATGAATTGTTGGCCTGGGGGTGCAGCGTATAAAGTAATTTGAAATATTTCTCGAAATAAAAATTAGCCAATCTCCACTGGATTCGAACCCCAGACCTCGAATATATGAGTCGCGCTCATTGCCGACACAGTGTAAACTTTAGCTCGCCTCCAGCACGTTCTGGAAACATCTCATTAGATGAAAAAGCTCTTCGTCAGCATACTGTTGGAGATAGCTATTTTCATAGAATATGCTTACTAGCGCATGCCCGCATCTGTTAACAGTCTGGTGACTTTTCAGTTTGTAAAATTTTATTTTCCATTCCGATTATAACTCGCCAAAAATGTACATGCAAAAATGCTATTTCACTTTACATGCGAGGGTAAAGTTTTCTCTCGTAAGGGATGGTTGCATTACCTCCCAATTAAAGAAAATTTTATTTTCATCACTCCAACTATGAAAACCGTAATTTTCACTTCCTAAATGAGATGCGAAAGCAAATCAATTCAACTCTCAGTTACCCACGACATAACAGGAGGTGCGAAAGTACTTTCGCATCTGTAACAGAGAAGCGAAAGTACTTTCGGCTCTGTAGCAGAGGTGCGAAAGTAGATGACATAAACAACATGGCAAA
>JANTFA010063782.1:0-14830 GCA_026413405.1 Phytosciara flavipes | reverse complement strand
TGTAGAGAAGTTTAGAGACGCAGCGAAAGATCTTCATATCCATTAATCTAAAGAGAGAGAATAAGCTCTCTCTTGTAAGCTTAATTAGTCAGGGCACTACAAATGTGATAGTGAATGATGTTGGATTTGTCCAGTCTAAAATGTTTGAGAAATTGCAAGCCGCTGTTGCCTTCTTCCGAACCATAATCCTCGTATATCGAACGTTTCTCGTTGTCAATTGTTGTGTCTTGTTCTGGATCGATGGGTCGATGATGGATGCTTTCTTTGATTTTGTATCGAACGCGACAATGCCGCTGAATCTTGATCGTCCTTTGGAATCGATTGCATGTACCTCTTCGAAACATTTTGTTTCTGTTCTGTTTGAGACAGAGGGCGGAAGCCACATACACTGTTCAAATTCGCATAGTTTGAATTCAATTTGATGGCTGCAGTCCATTTGGATGATGATAATGTGTTTTTGTTGTAATCATTGCTTGGAGTGTACGTTTGAAAATGGATCCTTGATATTTTTAGTTGCACCAGTTTTCGTACCATTTCCGTCTTAGCGCTTGTCTTAATGCTTTTGTTGAATCTCCTTTGATGCTATGCAATCCGTTAGTTTGTCAAGAGAACGGTGTCTGTAAAACAGTTTTAAATTATATCTGGTGATGGGATTTGATTTAAGTGTTCTGCTGTATGCTAGTTGACATTTTTAATTACAGAAACATCTTAAAATGAAAAATGATATCGAAAGTATAGACATACCAATTTTTAGAGCCGTACGAAGTTGGACATGGAAATAATGTTTTCTTCCCGGTAACCAGGAACAAATTTCCCGGGGCTCAAAATTATGATAAAAAATTCGATGGCGTTAAAATGACTTCCTGAGGGCAACTATTTTAGTCATGCATTTTAAAATATGAATAAAAAGTGAAATACGGCATACCCTACGAGTAAGGACAATACCTGTCCGTGAACAATTAACTTACCAACACAGGAAATCGAATTTCGGGTTAGGAAGTTACAGTCTATAGAGTAATGATAAAGTCGAGCTTCTTGGAATTGTTTGGTGACCTAGGAAGATGGCCAGCTGGTATCTTGGGTTTAAGTGGTTTTTGGGTAAATTTCGAGTCGACTGGTTCTCTTTTTTCGGTTTATCTTTACTTAAGGGCTTTAATGAAATCGAATTGAATGAAAATGACGTAATGACGTATTGCTAAACTTGATGCATTATATGGTATCCATTCAACCCCTGTGCGTCTTTCTTAAGACGACAGGTAAAAAATGAGAAGTATGTATCGTTGAGAATTACTGCAATCACATGTTTTTGTAATTTCGATTGAATAAACTTGTTAAACTAAAAAAATTCTATCTAAATTTATGTTTCATTCATATTTTATGAATAATCCAAACATCCCCTGACTACCATACCAATACAATATGGGGAACGTCTACAACTTTTTTGTAATACTGAAACCAATGTTTTCAAATTTTTAAATCAACGATGAAAAATAGCAGAATCGACCGTAAATTCAATTGGTTGGTTTCCTTAAAAAATAGAATGCTATCCACATTTTATTTCCAACAAAGGAATTTCATAAAAACAATTTTGATAACCAGTTTGCTGCCTCATACGAAACTTTAAAAAAGGGAGAAAAGGAAGAAGACGAAAAAAATCGAGTCTAAAGAAAACCTTTTCCCTGGGGTTCTTTGGATTATATAATGGCTTCACCGAAAGACTTATGTTTTTCCACTATAGCCTGCATGTTTTTATATAAGTCCTATAAAATACTGGTACTGGATGAGGATTGGTTAATATTGAGTAAAAAGACGGGTCAAGAATTGTTTTCATAAAATTTTCCAGACAGAAAATAGTTTTACTGCTGCCTTTTTTCAACTCTTTGATATTACCTCTCGGTACATGCTTCGTATACATACTATGTATGAATAAGCATCGAGCAAATGAAAAAAAACTGGATAAAAACCGGTGCTCTTGTATCAAAGAAAATCTTGCTCAAAATAATAAAAACTTTTCTCGGCAGCGCGGTAAGGAGCCAAGAGCACTGGCACAACTATGGATGGATGTTTAAATATTTTGTTTGTTATTAAATTCTTCAAATTTAAATTGCCTGGTAAAGTTCAAGTAATGCTGATGCTAATAATATGACTGTGTGTATATGGTGCATACATACATAGTAGGTCCCACGTATTGGGTGAGTCAGATCCCTTGACTATTTATTTTACAAATATTATATTGATTACTTCAGTTTTTTCTTGCAATTTCATCGTTTAGAAACTTTATTTTTATCTCTTCGGGTTCTCTTGATATGTAACAAAGTTTTTCGCCTTTGAGCAGCCGTAAAAAGTTATTGTTCCTTATCTCAGCCTGCTACCCTAGCTTTTCTTCATCAAACTTCAACGAAAAACGATCTAACATGCTCCGGGCCTCGTATGGACACAGGACCTTCAGTTTCACCTGGACTAAATCGTGTGTGTATTTCAATAGAATATCGCTTCGCTCTGGCCGCAAGCTTTACTTTTATACAAGTTACGTAAAAATCGCTAAAATTAGCTGCGATAAACTCAACTGGGCTTGATGGCGCGATAGCCTCTACTCTAGTGGTCCTGATGACAAAACAATTGTTACTAAAATGTTTTGAAGAAAACGTCATACATTTCAATTAAAGTGAATCATTTTGTACTTATCATTTTTCAGAATTTTCTGTTATTGTGAAATAATGACTTTTAGTCACGAAAATAAATTTGATAGTTGACTATCAACTCGATTCTTTACTATTAATTTTATAGTCTACTTTAAAAACGAATATAATAAACAATTTCAAACATATGGGAGGGGGCGTTGAATCTATCTGTAGTAAACCCTTTGCATCTATACTCTGTCATTTTAACAAGAACTGTAAATTTAGATGTACACACTTTATCTTCGACTTTGTCGTTCATTGCATTGGAAATATAAATCACAATGATTCCACACAGTTATATCTTACATAGAAAAAAAGGTTTCATCGAAAGCTTACAATGCCATTCAGCATTGTACAATTGAGAAATGAAAAAAAAGTTTTTGATTGATGAGACGAGATCACTCCGATTAGTAGAAATTGTCATCGAAATTGACAAATGTAACTGAACTTATTCTTAACCACATATTATGATTGTATATTAAAGTCGATGTTTGAACCTAACTAAAATAATAAAAACAAGTGGCAGGGATCCCACAAAATGTTCGCTTGTCCTTATTTCCTTGACTGAAAGTCAGGCTCAAACATGCAAAAATTAAAGCCGCAACAAAAACATTTTTAGAAAAAATGGGAATGAAATATGAAATGAATGACGTGAATCTACCACCTTTCAATTCTATACCAGTACCAGAATTTGTTCAACTTGTGCCTAAATGGAAAATTTGCGCAATAGATGTGAAAGTTGTTAACCCGAGGCGAAGCCGAGATTGTAAACACAGCATATGCACAAAATCCGTCTACCTCAAAATTGACTGAAATCCAGAAGACGATGAAACATCAGGAAAGGACCTTATAATAATGGCTTGTATATTTTACTTATATTTATCAACAAAAAGGATTTAGCATTGAAAAGCCTAATCAAAAGTATTTTGGTGCTAGCATAATATTCATAATGATGAATTTTCCATGTTTTGATGTAGAAGAGCATCCACAGCCTGCTCATGTGACTATGACTCAATCTTAAAACGTTAAATGGTTATTATGCGTCTTTTCTGCCCGAGAGAAGTGAATAAATAATGTTGGAAAAATCACCAGTTCTAGATATTCCGAAAATCCTGTCCTATATATTGACTTACCCACCGGACAGAACTCGAAAGGCAGCTTTCCAAATGTTTCATTTGACGAAATCGGTTTAGCGAGTGCAGCGAGCGAAACTTTTTTTCTGTGACAGGTTTAAAGTTTTCTTCCTCATCAAAGTAAATATTTATTAAAAAACAAGTAAATGGCATTAGGTTGGGTTCAAAATTAAGAAAATGAGAATATGCGGGACCCCTGATAGTGGAAAACTGCAATATTTGGCGCAACTCCAAGCCTTCATCTTCTTTTTTTGTGTATGGGATATGTAAGCTTTGAGATAAATAATATTTTATTGCGAATTTTGAAAGCGGATTTTTTCTTTTCGTATTTACACAAAAATATGCCCTAAAGGATGGAATGTTCTGGTTTTGCCCGAAAAAAACCTCGAATATAATACAACGTACATTTCTCTCACCAATTTTATGTACATGTACGCAACGTTACGTACACTATTCCTCCACAAATCTTAGAATTTATGGATAATGATAAATGATAAATTATATATTTTATATGTGCATTACAGAAGTGTGTATAGTGTGTAATTTGTGTGTGTGTGTGGTGTTATACGTTCTAATGTTTTCGGTGATATTATGTCATTTCAACGGGTATATACACAACATTAGGTGGGTTAGAAAATTCCTACATCCACACACACATTCTATGTATTTACCAAGTTCTATTTATGTGCGGAAACCAGAAAAGCCCTTGGGGTTAAGCTTTAAGCACAACTTATGATTTATTGATTTGTTTTAGTATGAGAACGATATGAAATTTAAGCTGAATTATTGCAGACGCATGGGGGCCAGAATAGGTTTTAGTTATGTCTTTCTCACTTTTTCGCTTCTCCCATCGTTCGTTGGTGCACACATTATAGCCCATATTACGTGAACCGAGCAAAAAGGGAAGGAGATAGGTGTTTTCGGATATAAGGGGGGGGGGCGGTGTACAGAACGATGGAACATGGAGACAAAGTTATGCGAAGGACAATTTTTTCTTTGCTGAACTTGAAGCATTCATATTAAATGTTAGAGACTTAGAGGTTTTCATTTCAACTTTATCGTATTAAAACTTCGGCATTTCATATATTGAATTAGATTCACTGCGATAATATATACTTAATGCGAATGAGTATTATTTAGTTGATTTATATTTCGTTCCTTTAAGACTTTACATTCAGTAGGAGATAGGGAAAACTTTGTGTATAGTTGTGAACTTAATGTGAACGAGAGTTAATTTTTTTCTTGTTCTTCTACTTTTTGTGTAAATGGATGTAGTTTATGGCTTATCTATCGTAGCTGTGTTGTTGGTTGTATATAACCACAGTAAATAGTCGCTGTTAGCGCTTGAACTATTCAGTTCATTCATAATTGAAATGGAACTCCCTACATTTAATTCAATCATGCTGTGGTGCTCTGGAAAGTGAAAAGTTCAATGTGGGATTTATTTACCTAATTGACAGTGTACTTCAAAGTATTTTATTTTCGAATAATTACAGTCACCAGTACGTCAGTGAGACGCTTTTGGTTGTCCGAGAGTTCGTAGGCGAGACGCTTTTGGTTATTCGAGTCAGATTTTACCATCACATAGAAAATATCCACACCTTGCTTTTGTTTTCCGCTTCTATTTTCTTTACGTCTATAAATGACATTTTTCGCATGCATTGGACGTGTTCATTTTAGCTCAGACTTGTTTTCAAGGTAGCGTATCACCTACAAAAAACCTGCAGGTACAGATTTGCAAGCAGAAGGTGGCCAAATTTTACAAAATTGCTACAATTTTGAATAACTGGCATGCTGATATGGCAGTTAAACTGATGAATATTTTGAAAATAATCGTCCACAATTGATGGAATTTTTGGCATATTCTTCTTCCTCGCCTTATTTTTGCGTACGACTAGTATTTACAACAATTTTCATTTTGACTTTCAGTGTAAGCGTTGAAGTTATTAAATTTGATTATTTGCCGGTATGCGTTTCTCATTGACCGTGTTACTGGTAGTAGTAGTAAATCCAAAATAAAATTCAGTTAATACGCTGGTCATTTCTCGAAGTACAGTAAATATTCCTAATTCCATTTATTTCTGGCATTTTATTTTCTTTAAATGTGAAAAATAATGGAAATGAAGAAAATTAAAGAAAAATTGGTGGAAAATTGTTTCTAAAAGGTAGACAATATTCTACGTGAGAAAAACCATACATTAAGTGCATGTTGCCCGTTCAAAATTCATGTTCATTCTGATTTAATCTCCATATAATCGCTTTATCAATACCCTGTTCCACGGGTTACTCAATTCGTTTCAATTCAATAACATAATTTGATGATTTGTTTCTGTGAATCCGGTGTTTTCCATTAGTGAGTGAAAAAATTACTGAAATAAACACCAAAATCAATGTTCAATGATGCAAAAACTGAGACCCGAAGCGAATTAATTTGGCATTTGAAAGAGTGCCGCTATGACATTCAGCTATTATACTTTTCCGCGACTCCCAAAAATATTGGAATGTGTTGTGGATTAGATTGAAAATTCCATATATGGCGATTACCATTGCCATCCACGTTTCATATTTGTATCTTCTTCTCTTTTATTTTGTAAGAGTACACCACTTGCACATGAAACAAAAAACATTGCTATCCACGTTACTTTCGTGCGCGTGTGGATAGCGTATAGCGTATAAGGTGTACACTGCTGTACACTCAAGTGTACACTGGTAGCAAATTTGTTGGAAATAGCCATATATATGCAATGGCTGGTTATTGTATGTGAGTCACTGTAATTGAAGGAGTTAAAAAGGATTAGAAATTGATTGGCCACCATCCTTTTACAGGACAAAATATTTGTATGATACGCTGTCCAAGTTTCAGTACTCTATTTAGAGGACCACTAATGCCTGGAGCGTGTCGAAAGTAGCAATGAATCCAGTTGATTGAGGTCGTTTGAGAGAGAGAGAATCAGATCAGATTAGATTCAATTTTGTTCAAGATATTGACGCTCTTAAAAAAGAACAAAGAATGTCTTAATCTTTCGATGTACGGCTGCATCGCTACCACAAAAGCAATGTGGATCATATGGATGTTAGTTATCATGAAAAAAATTAAAGTCTGTCAGAGATTTTCTTATGTGTATTGTCAAGGCAGCTATCTACCAAAGTAACAAACATTGTTTACAAAATTAGAGGGATTGCGTACGTGAATTGGTACAATGTCCGATTTCCGATTTCAATCCCCCTAATTTTGCAGACAATGTTTGTTACTTTGCTAGATAGCTGCCTTGGTATTTTCTACTGTAAATAGCCAAGGCATTGAAAAATTCCAAAACTGTATGACTTTCGATTTACATTTGTCTCTTCATTTTCGTTGTTTACCTGTACACAGCATAGCTTAAATCGACTAGAATCACTTTTTCAACTTATGATTTGTATCCCGTGTTTATCCCTCAGAGGTATACAAACAAAACTTAAATTTATTTGTTTATTTCGTCGTATAGTTCAAATACAGGGGAACATTATATAAAAGCAAGTCGTACACAAAGTCAAATATTTTTCTTTTTCATTTTTATCATTTTTATTTATCAAGTTGTGTAACTTTGGAGTAAAAGTTTTTCTATAAAATATATGGACCAGCCTCCGTTGCTTGCTCTCTTTCGCTCTCTTATCCATTCCTCCAATGGTTAAAACTCGTTGAACATCGATAACATCCGTTTCGCATATTTTATTTGATATTATTGTGCATGGATCCAAGTCGATTCAATCTAAAATGTCTTGTAATTTTTTAGATAATCATTGTTACTAGCAATAAGATAAACTTTACCAATATCCCGACCGACGACCGTCTTTAAGTAAAATTCATTGATTCATTCTCGTTTCGATACAATTACGCGATATACCTTTTGAGTGTCGATTGTTATCACGGCCGAAGACTGTCGCAAGCCAGTTCGAAAAACATGAAACGTTTTCAGAAATGAAGTAAAAAAATTTAAAGTCAAGTGCAGTCAACACAACAACGTCAGATGAGATTGCAACGTCCATTAACAACTCAATGGCTTGTCTCAACAGTATCCATGTAGCTTTGCGTTGCAACGATTGGGAGTGGCATCAAAAGTAAATTCAAATCAACTACAGCAGCTGGATATGACGTCAAGAACAACAACCTTTTGATCAGATAGGTTCAAAAGAATGGACGAGCTTTACCGGAAACATGGTTATTATTAACAACACTGCCCCGCTGTGCACTAGGGTTCTAGCGAGTGATCGTGGGACTTGCGGAAATGCGCGCTACAGACGGATTCCGGGGGCGAGCACAGTAAAGCTTTCACATAAAAGTTACTCGAGGGTCTTGGAATGTCGGCACCATGAATCAGAAAAGCTATCAGCTTGAAGACGTAATGATAAGCACAAAGGAGGCTCAAGGAAATACACAAATTATAGAGCGATCAAGTTGTTCACACAATGAAAATCTGGTAAAGAGTACAACCGCTTGCTGAAGATTGTCCACTGGGAGCAGGTCGATGACAAACTTTTCATACCCAGAAATTTCAACCGTAAGTGAGTGCAGGTCGTACCACCGCAGCGTTGAGTACTTTTTGCCCTTGAGCTTTAATGGCATACGCTACTGTTACTGTTGCTGTTGACACTTGGCCTTGAAATATTTAACTGACAAGAAGAACTTTTACTGACAATTCACGATCAGAGTATGCGTCTCACCTACGAATCTCGAGTTCGGAATATTTGTTTGAAAAGTTTTTATTTAAACTTTGCTGTAGATTGCACTATTATTTACTATAATATATTGGCCGATACGATACGATAATCGTGGGTATGGGTGTGGGATGTGCAATATCTAAATTGAACTTTTGTTCGATAAACTTTACTGTTTATTATTAGATTCATAACCTTATCTCTTTGGGGTCATCCATTACGTACGCATGATGTATACGCTCGATTTTTTACCTCTTTCTCCCTCTCGTCTGCACGCGATTTTGTATGAAGAAACGGCCAATTTTAGACATTCCTCTCCCCCTAACAACGTAAGTACTTCATGGATGATCCCCTAGTTAAGCGAGCAACATTCCTATTTCCCTATTTACCCTAGGCTATTTGGAATTATTTCATTACCATTATATAACTGGGTTAGCCGCTAAACGAATGCACTATGCAGACAAAATTTCTACACACATGAATGTTTTGCAGACATCGTCATAATTAATTCCATCCATATGAATGTTAGGATACGAAAATACTTTGTAAAATTGTAGTTTTCATTTTGAATATAAATCGAAATAATTTTCTTTTTTGTCTAGACTAGATATCGCTCAAGCTATGCCTGGAACTCCTGCAGTCGACGAATATTAGTATCCTCGTTCTATCTATACTACGAAGTGATCCTGCTTCTGAAATCTAAAATAAAAGCAAACTCTTTTTACTATTTTCACGGTTTTAGAAAGCCAGTTTCATTTTGTTGATTGTTAAAAGCCATCTACACTGGATACTGGAAAGACGTATAAATAACATAATGTCTGCCTCTGCAAGCACACGTAGATTTATTCAATTCAATGGTACAGAGTTTGAAATTTCCATATAAATGTTCCTACTCGAACAGTGTGCTGACATGAACAATAAGAAATATCGGATAATGTGAATGGAAGAAGAAAAAAAGTTACGCTGACCCAACCCAAACTCTTTCGGATAATTCCAAGGCGAGCTCGGAACAGAATGATGGTAGCAAAGGGTATATTTGATAGTGTAAAACGGTTCGTGGCGGGGAAAAAAAAGTCAATTTATTCGCTTTGTGGTGGAAAAAAAGCATCGAAACCTCCGAAATGAATAGATAACTTTCTGATATTTTCTCTAAAATAAACTTTAAAACGTGTACGTTCTTTTCGTCGAAATTAAATTTTGATTAAATAATCAAAATTGTAATTTAAAAATAGAATTATTGTACCACCGACGCAAACGATCAAATTCAGGGGAACATTATTTACTATCTCTCTGGTTCTAAAACGACATCGTACGCTTTATGTTGGCTACTAAAGCTATACTAGAAATGTTCGTATCAAAACAACACACCACGACTGTTAGTTGTATTTTGTGAAAATTGGCGTTACCGTCGGAGCCGGCGCATTCGATGGCATAGCGACGGTTAAGCACTCTCCCCCAAATTCGTATATATCAATGAAATCTTCACTACGAAATTTTGGCAGGTCAGTCTCAAAGCGATCTCTTCTTGTTTAGCATCCACCGAAACGTTGTTGGTGAAAAATGTTTCATTCAGAAAATTGAATGTGTGTAGGACAAAAGGTATAGGTGTGTGGATAATACATATACAAACAAAAGTATAAATCGAAAAGCAGGACCCTGTCTCATGTGTGTGTGGATGTGATTATAAATTGCACCGTGGTATTATTAATTAATTAATCGTTTCGGTTGGTAGGGAGTGTGGTATGTTTATTGTATTCACACCGGTCGAATTGTCGATTTCTGCTATATGAATATATGCACGAATGACGTATGTGTCTTAATCATACGGTAAATGGTGTTTAAAGGTGATTTAAATGGCTTGTTATTAATCAATTTGTATGGTTAACTCACAACAAACGAATAACCGCAGGTGTTTGATATTGTTTCTCATCAATAAATACATAATAAATGCCAATACACATACTGATGTGCAAGGTGAATACATTGTGATATTAAGAAAACGCACATAGAAATCAAGGCAAACGAAAAGAAAAAATAAAGCCAAAAAGAAGTGTATTAAGAGGAATAAAGAAAGAGGAAAGAATTTATTTTTCCCGAATATTTTCCTATTGTTTTTCCCTAAATATTAGTATAAAATGGAATTTGTGATGTTTGTTTGATTTTTTTTTTAAATAACCAACCCAGTGGAAAATCTTTACAGTGCTCCACTCGTCTCACCAAACTTTCTGTTACTCTCTGGGATTTTATTTTTGAACATGCATAAATATGGATAAGGATACAAATTGGATAATCAGCAATTCAAATATGTAAGTTGTTATTTTTTATTTGCTATCCGCCCGGAACGTTATACACACCACCCCATACCCCCCTCGGTATATACATGAAAAAAATGTGTCTAACAAAAATTGTATCCAAAGAAGTGAAAGAGAGAAAAACGTTGCATATATTATCTCTGTATACCAACGAGATTTCCGTTTAGAATGTAGCAGAAAAGACATTATGTTATGTAAACGCTAGGAAACGCACCACTGAAAATATTTATAAATAAAGAAATAGCCCACCAAAACACCACCACCACCACAACAACAACAACAACAACAATAACCAACAACAAAACAGAAGAAAGAAAAATTATAAAGGATACGCGTGTGAGCGCCCCATATAAGACATGTAAGACATAAGGATATTCCGCGAGAAGGGTTTTGACACTTAAATTGTATAAATGTATGTGGAAAATGGTGTGTCTTCATTGATATTATACCATCTTGGAGATATATTATGGCGGCAGTCAGTCATAGCTCATATCATATCATCCAACGAAATCCACAGTATAGTCAGAACGAAATTAAAATAAAAATATTTTTCGCTTTGCGGTTTCTCTTTTATTATTATGTCTCTCCTACCATTTTTTTTTTGGACGGGATGGCAAATGGAATCCGTGCGGTTTCGTTTTTGTTCCTTGGAAAAAGAATTTGTTTTTCGTAACTTTTTCTTTTCCATTCAGTGAATGAAACAGGCAGGAGAGGTGATGTGAAATGTGACATTTGTTTCACGTTGTCACACGCGGAATAATACAAATTAGATTCATTTGTTCGTTGCTTACAGTATTGCTAACTAAATTACTGAAAAATCTTGAAGGACATCAACAAAAGCGTAGTTTTACACAAAAAGACATATCGAAAATTCGTATTTGTCATTCTTAGTCATTGTCTTTCCTATTGCATGTATCGAGCACGAGTTTGAGTGAAAAGAGAGTTTCTCAAATTGGATTGGACTGAGATTTCCTACGACTTCATAGAGATTCACTGAAGTGAGTAATAAATTCACGAATCGCAAGGGTATGCACTCGTTCTAGTTAATTCAAACGCACGCCTGATAGATGCAATTCTACTCACAAGTGTGTATTTACAATCTAGAATCTACGGAAACTGTTTTTTTTTATAAGTGTACCGTTTCCATATCCGAGCCGCAGGCGATGTATGCTGTTTTATTCGCTGTCCCATCCGGAAGATTCTACATAAAACATATTTAACTTTTTAAATAAAAACAAATGAATTCGAACATCGTTTCACGTGTCAACATGTAATAAACGTTTTTCGTAGGGGGTGAACATACATGTAATGACAATTTTCCGGATCGATGAGATAGCGAATAAAAGCTTCTCAATAAAAGCTCAAGGTTTACGTAAAGTAATTTTAACAACGCATACGACGGCGGGAGTCCCAGAATAGTTTAGGGACTATTCGTTGTTTGCGTTTGAAAGTGTCTAAAGTGCGCTAATCTCATGCCTAAACTGAAATTTTGCGCATACGACGTGTGATTTGCGCTATCAGTCTCCCATCCATTTTCCAATTGGGCACAATTTAGCGAATAGCTATTTGCGTATTGTCTTTTATTATACGCAAAAATGGTTTTGCTACCGATAACTTCTTTGCGTAGACTTAATTAAGAACACAAACTCATACATTCTTTTGGTAAATAAATAAGGATGAGGATAAGATTTTCCGTATTGAAAGAAAATAGTATATCTTTAGACTTTTTAGTTAAAACGCCTTATTGTTCCGCAAAATAGTATATCTCTCGACTGGCACACCTAAAATCGTGCAAACACGAATTTATTCTAATAATATGCTCTTAGCACGCGATTTTCCGTACTTCGACGGTGCTGCTGTTTCGCACAGTAAATTAATATTGTTTAGAATTCATTATATGGAATTATATCATGGTACGTACGTACGTACATCAGATATATGTAAGGTGTCTACACAGCAGTAGCGCACATATATTACACAGGAAACCGTAACTGGGAACATAAATTCTGTATTATAATTCAAAGCTATTAGAAGCTCTAAGAATAGCACATAATTAATTATAAGGCAAATTAGAAATGTGTCTTGTTGTTATAGAAATTTTCGCACCAGTCAGTGGGAGAATAGCTGACGCGAATCACATTAGACGGTAATAACGCAACGTCACGATTGGTGGTGTTATTATGTTATTACGCTATACGCTACCTACAATTTCACTCTTATTTTTTCCACGCATATAAATACTTTATTAAAAGCGAACAATAAAAAAAAATGATTAATACTAAATTCCCGGTGGTATTGTGTTACACGTGGTATTATGGATGAATAATAAACGCCATATTGACTCAACATTGTATGATTCATGATGTGCATAATATAAGCAATTCGTAAGATAACAGGAAATGTTTTCTGCTAAATTTTCAATAACACTAAACTAATCCATCCATTCAAACATTTCCCACACAGATATTGAATGTCCCAAATTTCTGTGTATAAACAGACGTTTTTGTGATGATAATAATGCCACAAGAAATATAACTAAAAATTACTTTCCTCTTTTAGACATTAGGGCTCTTCCCTTCATTTCGAATATGAATATGGATGTTTTTTGAACGACGGATTTTGATCAAACAAAGCGTATTGTGTGACGTACGATCTCAGGGACCTGGCAAAGTAATTAGTTTTTCAACAGGATCAATATCTGCTGTGTTGATGAGTGTTTGGAAATCTGTCAATGTGCGAAACACGTTTTTTCCAAAGTCTTATCGCTCGGTTAATATTGGCCCGAATTCATTCAATTCGCTGTATTGGCGCCTTTTCTTCAACTCAAGCGCCTTTTGCTACATGCCATGCTACATGTCTTGCATTTCACTACAGTCAGTCCGGCCCTGGTTCGATCAAAATCCGTCGCGCAAAAAAAATCTATTCGGATATGAGGAATATGAAGTTATGAGTCTCATACTCGAAATGAAGGGGAGAGCCCTATTATTAGATGTTTTCATACATTCTGGGAAAATTGATGCGATAGTCGTTCAACGTAAACAAACTAAGTGTTTTCGGGCTATTTACCTATGATATACCAAAAGCATACAAATCAAACAATAAACAAAGATTGTTTACCAGGACAAATGAAGGACGAAACGAAGTGTTTATTCCAAAAAATTATATTTTTGGACACGTGCGACATAAAATATTTCTATTTTATATCACTTTTCGTCATAATAATATTCAGTGTCAAAAGTGCGATGGTAGTATTGGCTGGTAGCTATATTTTGAAGTGCATTAGTTTGACATTAGTTTTGGATTAATATTTTTCTTAAATATAATTGTACTTAGTTGAAAAAAGTGGAGAATTTATGTATAATTTCTGCAAGGCAGCTATCTAGCAAAGTAACAAACATTGTTTACAAAATTAGATTGATTGAAATCGTACACAGTGCACCTTGAGAATATTCTAACTCTGTAGGTGTCACTGATACAGTGTTAGAATAGTCTCAAGGCAAACTATCCAATTTTAATCCCTCTAATTTTGTAAACAATGTTTGTTACTTTGCTAGATAGCTGCCTTGATTTCTGATATTTTACACACCCCGTGAACTTTTCTCCATGTTACCTTAAGTCCTAACCTTTGCAACGATAACCATACTCGCCTTATTTCATGTTTCCAATCCTCACTTGCGATTTAGAATCAGGACGAAAAGGGAAGTATTTCTCAGAAAAACGAAAGAAGAATAATATTATTCAACCCCACTTCGATGCGTACTAACTTTTGCTACCTGCCCCATGCGAAAGTTGAACATTACATAGCAATATGCCCCCAGCGAAAATGATCCATTACATGTTGAACTATTTTCGGGTAATTTTTCGAGAGATTTATGTGAAATTCAACTTTCGCATGAGGTAGGTAGTAAACCAGACTACATTGGGCACTGCTTCATAATTCATTACCTCGGAAACAATTTTATGACAACAGCAAACTCACTTGTGTGTTTTCGAGCAACTTGCTTCGGTA
>JANTFA010063560.1:0-14837 GCA_026413405.1 Phytosciara flavipes | reverse complement strand
CGGAGAAAATAATGGTCTTACATTTTTGAAAAAGGTTTTCTTTAAAAAGATATCAACGAAAACAAAATACGAAACGCTACGATGTAGGCTACATTTTGAGCTCAGTAGTGATTGCTCTTAAGAACCTTCACTTTTACGCTGGAATAGCAGCATACATTTAGGCGTTTCGTATTTCATTTTCGATTTTTTCTTTTTACCAGAATCCTACGTGGAAAATGTAGGACCTAGTGTTGGAGTGAACATAAAATGAAAGGAACACATTCGACAAACTTTTTTACTTCAATTTAATATTTATTTTTCTCGTGTTTTTGTTTTGTTAACGTTACCACTCAATTAATTTTTTAACGAACAATTTGAGACCTTCATTGGCCATTGATATGTTCAGAGAAAAGAAATGATTTTGGAAATGAAATTGTATTAGACTGAGCTTGCTTGAAAACAGTGCTACATTGTTACAATTCACACACATTTTTGTTCTACGGCTTTTATTTCTGAGCGCTAGAAGGCTCCTAACGGATTTAGCCATAGTGACAATGTACATGCAAAATTGATGACTCAAATGGGTATTTTGTGATATTGATGACGGTAACGATTTCGATACGTCACGTGGCGTCTCCTTAGTCTCCTTCTAGCGCTGAAAAGCAAAAAAGCCATAAAATAAAATAGTTTTTTTATTGTTGTGTGATATTGTTAGCCGAAATTTTAAACCGCGGCCTAATGTGAGGCTGATATGCATCCTCGCTACGCTACCAGTCTATGTGTTAATACTTCATGATGGTTAATATTGGCAATATTCACATCACTGATGGCGTAGCGTAGTAGTTTACATTAGATGCTGCGAAAGTACATTATTACATGAGGGAACCATTTAGTAATAAAAGGAAACTCACAATTGTGTTTTTGAGCAACAATCTTCGGTAACTGTCTTTATCACCTGTCGAAAAACAAGTTGCTCAAAAACACACATGGTGCGGCTTCTTTTCTCATAAAACTAATTCCGAAATAAGGAATTACGTTGAAGTATCCAATGTAGTCTGCCTTACTGGCAGTCACATGCGAAAGTTGAATTTGACACGAAAATTTATGAGAACCAAAAATGTTCCACCATGTAAGGGATCATTTCCACAGGGGACATATTGCCATGTAATGTTGAACTTTCGCATAGAGCAGGCAGAAAATAATTTTTGACCATTTTCCCGCGACCTTTGAGCTGCAAAGTTAATACGTAACATACTTTACCGCCTGCCCAAGCGAAATTTGAACGTTTCATAGCAGTATGCCCCCTACGAAAATGATCCATTACACGGTGAGCCTTTTCGATTCTCATTAATTTTTGTGTCAAATTTAACTTTCGCATGCGGCAGGCAGTAAACCAGACAACATTGGATGCTGCCACGTACATCATTAATTTAGTAACAATTTTATGGCGAAACACAACTCACTTGTATGTTTTTTGAGCAACTTCGGTAACTGTTTTTCGACAAGTGCGGCTACATACCTCGTCTTTGGGTCGGACTCTGCACTTGTCGAAATACATTTACCGAAGCCTGTTGCTCAAAAACATACAGGTGAGTTGGCTTTTGTCACAAAATGGTTTCCTCATGTACAATGAATTACTTTCATACATGTATAAAATGTAAACTACTAATGTTAAATCGGGTCAGTCCATCAAATTTTTTAAATCCGACCGATAAATAAATTGAAATTGTACGGCGAATGCTCTGTATGATTTATGTTTCCAGCGGACTCATTGATTTGATCACTTTCTTTTTATCTGAATATTTAAACTTAATTAGTCTCGCTTTAGAACGACTGGTTACGACAGACTAGTAATCATTTTTACAAAAATAAATATTTTTCAGTTAAATAGATTAATTGAGCAGCTTAATATTATGTTAATCAAGTTAATTCATTCAAATCATTTCTGTTGAACACTTTAACGCGAATTATTTTGTTAATTGTAGAATACACAGCGGACTTCATTGAAATTTGTATCCGAATTCCACTCATGCAACCAAAACGGTTTCAGTGAAATCGTATACAAATGATTCAATGAAGTCCACTGTGAAGCTTAGTGAAGCTCGAACATTTAAATTATTAGATTCTAACTATCCGGAAAATGCAGACTCTTTTTTTTTTATTATAAAATTAAATTCAAATCTATCCCTTCTTTTGTTTGTTTCTTCGTTTATCGTACTTTCTTCTTCATATACGTTTTCCGTGAATTCGATAAATTTGGCAATGAACAATTTCTAGGTCCGTACATGCTGATTGGTGGACACTTTTCGTATAGCAATTTTTCATAAAATCCAGCCGAATCTATTGTGGACAAATAAATGCAATCTAACATCAAGAAATCGGCACAATAATCTTCGGCATATTTCATGATCAATTTTCCAAGTCCTTGGCCACGGTAATATTTATCCACCACCACCGATTCGATGAAGCAAGTATTCCTGCGACCATGAATGGGACTAAGTTTTAAATGCGCCAGAACAGTTTGATTAAACTCTGATGTTAGCACTGAAATCGAATAGCATTGTTCAAACAACCATTTTTTCGTTCATTTGTTTTGATATATTAATTTGTGGTTCGTTACCTAAACTGGTGGGTAGATTATCACATGATGCTTCCAGCGATCTCATACGAGCTACTTCCGATCGGGGCCATTCTGAATTTATCAATCTGCAACACTGGCTCATCAACTCGGGGTGTTTGTGTATTGGAACCACATTGTATTCACCACCCAAATAGGAAACATCAGCTGGAAGATAACCCTGTACACACAGGAATGTTAATTTTATCGCTTTGTAATTTTTGATTGGACATTTAACAGAAAATGGAATAGCACAGAACCTGCTCGATTTTCATGACGATGTGTGAAGATGAATTTCGTTTTGGTGAAATTATAATTTCAACAGGCTCACATGAATTTTGTATTCGATTGTAAGGATGCGGTGACTTAGTTAACAGACCTAGAATAGAAAGACAATAGGTGGCTCGAAGTATGGGGAGCTCGTAATTAGGTAGTTCATCCAATATCATCAAAGAAGATGTAAAATGAAAGTGGAAGAGAAATTTTGTTATCGTGAAAAGAGTTGTACCGGTTTATACCGGTCAGGCGAATACGTTTCAAAAAGTGCTACAGATTGAAAATCAACTACAGTGTCAGAAAGCCGCCAGTACAATCCAAACGACGTTATTCATTCCACAAACATTACCAACGTCAACGTACTTGTGGACTGTAATCGCTGGAAATGGGACATCTTTCAATTCTGTCACCGTGTATGAACGGAAAATTTCAATCTGATTATTTCTGTTCAATGTGCTACGACAGTTATGTGTTCAGTAACCTGGTATGTGAAATATACCGCATGAGTCGACTGGGTCGTGGGTCACACAGCAATTTTGGTTGGATTTTCCAGAGGTATTTCAAATATATGGTGGTATTGAATGCTCGTGGTAGGGCTTACGTACTAGAAGTTAGCACGGCTATATAGGAACGAGCAGCATTTTGTGAATTTCTTTTTTATGTCATTGCAGAATGCAGTATATTTATAAAATCACACCGGCTTCTTTATTGTTGCAGTCGTTTTTTTCTACACTAAATGACTCGAACGAAAACATTTGTATTACAGAGGCAAAATTGCTTTCCTCTAATAACTACTAAAGAAAGGAGGTATGTAAACTACTTAAGTCGAAGACTTTGTAGTTTAAAATTTAAAAGCAAATGCAAAATTGAGACACAGTCAGGATAAAATAAGGAAAAAGTAGGAGAATTAAGAACATGTATAAGATCACTGGAATTGAGTAACAATTTTCATTCTTCATCGCTGTCCGCCCATGCAGGATCTTAAAGATTCTATGCAAAAACAGAGTTATTGTCGACAAAAATGGAAAGTCCAACCTGTGAGAATTTTTACAATTTACAGTTTAAGAATGTCTCGAAAAGGAGCTTATTATCTATTTTCAGGTGTTTCTGAACAACCTAAGCTGATGACTAGTTTCTTTAAAGAAAAAAGTCTTCTCGTACATTGCGACATTATTGAAAGGTCCTGGAGCTATTTTAGGGAATTAATTTCCTTGAGATCGGTTCTGATGGGCCGACATTGCAATGCTGTGAAATATACTTGTTGCAGTGCTAAAACAAGTAAAATTCTGTTGAAGTCCAACAGAATCTTTAAAAAAAACTTGTACTGGAACATGAATTAAAAAGAAGAACGCACGCATTTTTGGTCTACTCCCCTCTCCTACGCACGGTTTTGAACTATGCAAAAAACGAAATTTCATTCAACTTTATTCACGAATTCCATTTACGGAATTTTGAGAACTTCGACGTAAAATAACATTCTAAGCAAAGAATGTTTCTACGGTATGCCTCTAAAATGCACAAATTTTTTTATAAAAATAATTTTATTCACTAAAAATGACTCAAAATCGACCCAACTTTGTCAGTCGCAGGATATGTGCCTGAGGCCGTATGCAGCCTCGATGAATTTAAGTATGTGTGAGGCGGTCTGGAGCTAGAACTGAGTGGCGACATTTCTGATAAATAGTATATCTTAAAACGGTGTAAAATCGAAGATAACATGGCCGTCATTTCAGAATTCTTATATGAGTGGCTGTACGGCTTGAAATTTATACGAACTTATAAAAAAAATCGGTGCATTTTGAAGACATACCGTAGAGCAATTATTTTCTTAGAATGATCTTTTACTTCGATTAGAAATAACTTGTCAAAATTCCAAGCATGTAGTTGAAAAGCAAAAAACGTAGTCAGTCCATGAGAAAGATTTTTCTTATAATTCGCTATTGTCAAAAAGAGGCATGTGTTTAACTATTTACAAAATGAATTGTTGATCTTGTATGACGCGAACCACCGAGTTAGATACTGAAAAAGGGTAGAAGCTACGGGAATTTTTTTTTATTTTCAGTACACAGAATGTGCCAGACATTTTTTGCGAAAGAAAAAATCCATGGAAAATCATCACGTTGATCGGACAAAGACAGTGAATCGAATCCCGATCATTTAACACACAATTTTCAACTGAACAACAAAACACGTCACATGAAAACATAATATGAACGTACCAATTTCCGCAGTCTACGTAATAGTAGCTTTCGTTCCTTTTTTTTCGAAATCAGTGATAATTCGTTAAAATAAACTTTTAAGCAAAAGGAAAAAAACAAAATAAAAAAATTATGGATTTCAGAGTGCTACTAACCGTGACCATTGTCTAAATTGGAGCTTAATATGGGGAGAAGAGAAATTATTTGAATTTTTTTATTTTTGAAATTAACACGAGCAAATAAATATTAATACTAAATCAAAATAACAAAAACGGTTATTGCATTTTGTCTCGGGGGGAGTAGAAGAAGGAAAAAAGTGACGGATTTATTTTTAGCATCGTTAGACTAATAAAAACCGAATCATTATTCTGTAAGGTGGATTTGGTTAAATTGTCGCTAGATTTATTACGTTGCTATTCATTACGAAACTGTAACGTTGTACATTCAAATTTTCGCGCTTGTATTTTACTATACAAAAAAAAGAGCACGTTCATCGATTGAGTGGTTTTCTTTCTTACATGAGAGAATATACACCAAAAAAGCGTAGACAGTTTGATTCTCGTATGTATCATACAATTATGGCAGAAAATGAAATCCCAAACCAAAATAGATTTTGACACTTTGGAATTTTTGTGTGAAAAATAATTTTTCCCATTTTCCTGTCCATTTTCGATCAAACTCCAATTTAAATCAATTCAGATCGATTGGCTAAGTGCCGTACCATAGTCAGGTAATGAAAATACAATTCAAATTACGGTCTTACCATGGTTAATTTGAAGGAATCGAAGGAAATCACTTGGATAAATGTATTCTTGTTTTCATTGTACGCGTTACTGTCGTGACCACAAACATTGACCTAGAAAAACCGAAACGTAATTGAACGACGATACGAAAATTTTGGCGCATCTGATAAACTTGAACTTTTTCTGTTAGCAAAAAGTTTCGTTTCCGTATGTGAGACCGAAAAAAAAACATTTTTGTTATTTTTAAATCGTCATTACTCAACCATTGTGTGTACTTAGAGTTCAGTTACAATTAGAAATTAATTCACAAGAGTGTCAGTAATTAAGTGAATCGAATTCTGGTGCCAAAATCGTTTTATCTTAAGTTTGTTTTGATTTCTTTTGATATTATCATTCATTCAGCTGCCAAGCCGACGATTTGCTTCGTGTCGATTTGAGAAGGAAGTTTTTGCCTCTTTTTTAATTCAACCTGTTTGCAATTAATATATTTTGTAGTTACCGTCATTGTGTGTGATTATAGTGTGTGGCTATTAGCGATCAAAAAGAAAATGTCCCGCGCGGCAGACGTTTTATGATTAATTAGTAATGTTAGTTGATGGTGGTTACAGTGCGTTGAAAGAGCCAAAAAGTGAAAATCTAACGTTTCAAAGGGAATAGCCGTACGATATGTCTCATAAAAGCGAAGGATGTTTTAAGGTGGACGACAAGGTGCAAATCATTTGTCTTATCGCAATAATCTCGACTTTTGAGTTATGTTGTTGGCCCTCGGTTCTACAATATTTAGATAGAATAACCTCACACAAACAACACACGAAGCTACGAGGAATGGTGAACGAGATGTCCGTCAAATTCGTCTCATTCCGCCAAAGCAACCCTATGCTGGAACCAAATTTTCTTGTATTTTTGTTTCGTCTCATTCCGCAGAAGGAACCTATGTCATGCGTTAGTGGTTCTGCGTGATATACTGCTAACGTACATGTCGATGTTTATTCCTCGTAGATTGTGTGTTGTTTGGATGGGGAGGAGGTTAATTAATTAAGATGATGTAGTGCCGCATCAGTGTAGATGCGGTAGGATAAAGGCAAAATGTTTCCCGAATCCCTCAACTGCTTTCTTCAGTCTCATATCTAAAAACCCTATTTGTTTCAGCGTCAACATGCAGGGTCGGATGAACGTAAACTTATCCCAAGAAAATCCACTATGGATATCATGGCACGACACCAATTGGATTCCAATTTTAAATCCTACAAATGTGATGGATTATTTCTCGGAAAAGACAAATCCGTTTTATGACCGAACGTGTAACAACGAAATCGTTAAAATGCAACGTCAAAGTTTGGACCAGTTAAAGTATGTGCATCCCGAAAAGAAAATGCTCGGACTCGAGATTACTAATAATAAAATTTGTATATTTAGCAATATGAACGGTATCGAATACATTCTGTTGCACGTCCAAGGGCCCATTTTGTATGTGATTCGAAAACAACATCGACATTCACCCAGTGATGTGACACCGATAGCTGATTATTACATTATAGCTGGAACAGTTTATCAGGCACCCGATCTAGCCAGTGTCTTCAATTCACGATTGGTATGGAGAATAGTTTGAATTTCTATCAAATGTGTCGTTTACACTAAGCCTATGTCCATCTATTTATTCTAGCTGTCCATAACACACCATTTACAAGGAGCTTTCGAAGAAGCCAGTTCGTATTCTAGATATCATCCAAACAAAGGCTACACATGGGACTTCACATCGAACAAAGCTTGTAAGTTTGTGCATGCATAGGACAGGACGTTGTTGAACGAGTAGTTTCAATGAATTTTTTCTTCTTCAGTGACTGAAAAAACCAAATCTCAAACGAAGAAAGAAACCGATAAGGTGAAAGAAGAACCGAGCTCACTATTCCATAGACAGCGGGTCGATTTACTACTAAACGAGCTGTTGCAGAAATTTCCATTGCCAATGCCACCCCAACAACAAACCCAACAAAATTCAAATCAAACGAACCAATCAAACGGCACCAAAATGGAAACCAATGAATCCACCGAAATTTCGGTCGAAAATATCAAACAAGAAATTATTGAAAATCCACAGAGTAATGGGGGCACAGAGATTAAAAGTGAACCGTTAACATCTGAAATGAAACCGCCACCCGAAAAGAAAATGAAATAAATTATTTTACAATTTTGCAAGAACATATATCGGTGTTTCTGTGTGTGTTGTTGATCCAACGATTGTATGGTCCTTCAGACTTCTTCAACAGATATTGCAGCGAGCCACACGTCGTTTTTGTTTACATTGGAACGTCATCATAGGACGTGAACTCTAACAAAAATGTTACAGTGAATCGTTCTTTCGTCCATGCAGTGAAATTCATTGTTAGTGTTCAATGAAGTGATACAGCTCAGAGTAAACTCAAAATTAGAAAGACTTCGAATAAGTGTTGCGGTTAGAAAGTTCGGGAAAGTTATTCTCGAGCGAGGCTCGGAATCGGTCGAACTCGATCGAAAACTGACTCAACCTGAAAATTCAGGTAATTTCATAAAAGCAAACCTGATCTGAACTCGAATTCTTGAAACTTGTCAGGTCAGGTTTCAGATTTGCTTTAAACTTTTCGAGATATACCCGTCAGGTTTCTGGTCAGGTCTGACCTGATCTATATATGGCTAATTCCATGACCTGCCCCGTGATGATCGAAATTAGGTATTGAAATAGCTCGAAAACGGTGAGACTTATCTTAGAGCAGACTTCATGGAGACCTACTTGATCTACTAGTCGAATCAGCTTTCGAATGAATGAAACATTCTCTGAGAAAAGATTGATGGATTCCGAGATATTTTATTTGTGAAGTTTGTAAGTCACGGGGCATGGATTACAACATATTCAGGTTTCAGGTAATTCAGGTCAGGTTCAGGTAAAACCTGACCCCTTTCAAGCTTTATTCTCGACAAAACATCCAGACATTCGCCACATACTAAACAAACCGATTCCAAATCACCTCTCCTTTGCACACGTAGTTTCACAGGTGTACTTTTATCCCTAACAAAAGCAAAAAAATTTACAAAAATCGGTTCTCCTCAGCGGATACACTTATCGCGACGAAAATTTATTCCGTCAATATCAGATTAATGAAGGCTGAATATTTGTACGTTCCAAAGTTGAGATAGGATAAAATTGGTAGGAAAAACCAAAGGTAAACCTTGCACCTAGACCGCCCAAAGGAATCAGAGGTTATCTCGTCGGACACTGTTTGGGAAGCCTCTGTTCTGGTGAGTGTTTTTTTTTGTTCATTTGGCAGTGCATAATCCGGAATGTTTCGTTTGAGCCGTTATAAAGGCTGATTAAAGACAGAGTTGTGGTTCTGCGGTTTCTAATGCTTCACATCGATCACCAAGTGGGCTACTTGTTAGTTCATTGGTGTTTTCAAACATTTCGATTATTCTGATTAGTGTACTTGATAGAATCTCAGTGGTTAGAGGAAGCTGATTACAAGGTGATGATGTGAATGCATCTGATATCTGTGTGATGAACACAACAGTTCTCGTCTACAGTCTACACTCTTCAAGTATTTACCGCACTTCCTCTCTTCTATAATATGTGATGCATATCAGACTAGATGCATATCAGGAGTAGAGTAAATGAAAGTTAACATACTAAACAATATGTGCACGAACCAATAATTTCAGAGCGTAAACCATTCATTGAACAGTAGAGCCAGTTAACACAAAGTTCTTGCATTCATGGACAACACAAAAGGAAACCGGCGAGGAAAATGGTCTTGACATTGTTCAATTTCGGTAACCTTTCGCAGACTAGGCAACCATAAAAATGAAATAAAAATTGGACTCTTCCGATTAAGAAATTATTCAATTCACTGGCTTAGCTCGTGTGTGTGAGTGTGTTTTACGCTGAATGATTTGGTGTTTTTGATAAGGTGGACTGTTTGGTGCGATTTTTGACAACATTTTTGGTTATTTGTGAATTTTTTGGTAGTCATGTTATGGTCAGCTCAGTAATTGTCCTCTCGATATTCTTAACATTTAGGGTTCAGCTGCTTTTTTCGCTTCATCTAACTTACCCACACAATTATTTGGTGTTGTTCATACTAGATTCCGGCATTTTTTGCGTTTCTGAAGACATTCGATCCATAATAAATTAACCTGAGCTTGGTTGTTGTACTCGGGCAGTTTTTGTGAATAAATTTGATCATTTTTGTTCATTTGTCCGACTATAATGTAAGCTAGAACCGATGTGGAAATTACAAAATGACAATGAATAGTTCAAAATGGAAGATGAGAAAGGCCTACATCTAGTGGGTACATCCATAAAAGCCGTCCGAGACTTTCAGGGAATTTGTGTTCCCCCTCCACCCCCATTGTACGCACTTTTCCACTACCATACATATATGGCAGTGACACTTTGCCAGACTCCCATCGCTTCTTTATGGATGACTTTAGGTAATGGATACAACCAGTCAACACCGTTGACCATAAGTCATGAGTGATTGGCCAAAGATTCATCGGCGATGCTCTGCCAATTCGCAGAAAGTGAAAATCTGATCCTGTTTGATTCTTTTATTTTCAGTTAGGTAATTTATTGACATGATGAACAGAAAAATAATGCAAAATACACAAGTTGTTTTGATTGTTAAACTCGTAACCTTATTTCAATGTGAAAAACATAAATTTTCAATATGAGATCTTCATAAAGCTTTCGTCTTAATAGCTGTAAAAAAAATTGATTGGAACAAAATATACTGAAGAACATTCGCTTCTATACAAATCACTACTCTCGTGGTCGTTTCGTGTCTGTTGGATCAGTATCCGGATCTTCGACATGATTTGCCACATTATTTGGCAAATTATCGGTTCTCGTCTATTATACGCAGTGTAAAATGTAAATATTCCTGAGTTCAAAATACTTTTTTAAGAACAAAATCAGCAACTTACCATTACTTCCAAGTTTCTCTTCATTCGTAGTCTTGCTGGAAACTTAAAGTTTTCGAGCGGAATATTTTCGTAATTTTCTGTTGCAATTGCGACCGGTACTGCACCACCATCTGATCGAGATTCATTCTTAAATTGAAACATCCAATTAGTAGTGGTAGTGTTGGATACCACAAAGCAGCACTTACGACCATTAGTGAGTCTACAACCGCAACAGATGCGTGCCCGCCGGGAATTCCCACAATGTTAGACTTATCCTGAGAATTATTTGCCGTCAACAATGTCATTTTTAAGTGAATTGATTGAAACCGTTACTGTACTTACAATCTTCTTCGGACTTTGCTTGAACATACAACTGCTCGTAGTAGCTATTTGGAATGCGGAAGTAGAAGCTTCTACCTTACTGGAACCCTGACCGTTCACACTAGAGGAATCATTTGACCATATTACACTCCAGTGGTCCTAAAAGATTGACATACATTATGCGTACTGAATGGACCACAACACACAAAACTCACAGTATTCGGAACTTTTGCACTAGACTTGGCACTAGTGGTGGCTTTCACGAGTGCAGAAGCTAAGACCGATTTTCGGATAATAATCTTAGGAGCAGATTTTACGATCACGGCCGGAGAATTGCCTGAGTTTATCATACCATAGCCCGTCATTTTGATTCCATTGTCTGAAAAAAGTTTTTTTTTGTTTAATTGAGAATATTAGAGATCATTACGGCTACCAATTAATCCGGATAAAAAAAATATAATTTTTGGATGTTGTAATTGAGAAATTAAACAGGAGAAAAGCATAGTACAACGCACGAAAAATTGACGAAGTTACTCTCTATTCTCCTACTTTTTCTATTCCAGCCTGGCATCCCCTATCTCTTTCAGAGCTTCTCTCAGGCATTTTTGCTTTTGAAAATTGACTTTCCCAAATGCTGTACATCCAAGACCAATTCTTTGTTTGACTTCTGCAGTTTGGGTGTCAACAAGCACATTTTCAATTTATGACTATTACATAATTGCCGATGAACGCTTCCAATGACGGTGGTGTAACTCCAATTTTGATATTAATAAAACAGTCAGGATTTTCGTTTTCAATAAGTCCATCGTTGCTTGACTCTTCATTTAACTGTTGTAGATATTGTAACAGATGACATGTGTTTCGTCTAGGCTAAATTCCATAAAAACTGTGTCATCACCTGAAGCTGAAAAAAAACCTTCAGGCTCCCGTGGGTTCTCAGATTCGATCGTTTTGCAGATAAACTTATTAGTTCGTTCGTTCGTAAGAAAAGGTCGTTCAACGAAATTCAGCGGAAAATATGAGCGATTATATTCGGATTCCCTTATGATGCAGTTGATCTAGAATTATTGTTACACGACAACCGTAATAAAATCAAGAACAAGAGTAAAACATCGTATATTTTCAATTCATGGACTGTTCTATCGATTTAGATTCTTTGCCATATCAGTTAGGAGCTGTCCATAAGTGACGTCGACTGTTTCTCGAGTAGGTTTTCATTTCAAGATAATCCCACTCGGCGTGTCCATTTTGGCCAATACCCCCTACAGTGGAGTGAACGTCATTTACGGACAGCCACAGTCCCTTAACCCATGATGAAAGGATTATATAAAGCTGGTGTCAACACGTGTGTTTACGCTACTTCCTCGATATTATACAGCGTTTAGGTAATCCAGAACAGGCAACAAAAGTGACTCTTCCGCTTCGACAAAACAATGAATTCCTTAGTAAACTACAACATAGCGTTTCGCTCGCAACCAGCAATGACAATATGAAGTAAAACTATGGTCCTCACTACACGTAAAGATGAGGACGTTTTTAGTTTAATGAACACGATCGTTCAACGGTTGCATGAGAAACGTTGTGAATAAACTCAGCGAGAAATAGGAAATTCCAACTTTACGCTTTAGTCGCAAGCTTTGTCTCTGTTAGAATTTTTTATTTTTTTTCCTTTTGATCATGCAGGAAATGTCGAAATTATGATTTTTATCAAAAGTTTTTATTTTCTTACCACAGTTGTCGCCCTTCAAAATGAAATCACAGAAATGATCACCACTCCAAGTTGCTGATTTTGTCTCAGACTTTACTACCACTTGTAAATCTGATGTGTTACTAGATTCACAAGCGTTTATAGTCTGTACAACGGACTCGTTGTTGTCAAAATTACGGCATTGTTCCAAACCAAAACCATTCGTTTCAATGTACTGGAAATTGGTTCCGATAAAAAACAGATTATATTCACGCAATTGATTGATATCTGTGGTATCATTTGAGCTTGATTTGACCGATTGGTTGAGCAATCGGATCAATTTTTCAATCTTTTTGAATTCAATAACTTTCTGTTGAAAATATTGCCCGTAGCAAAGTGCTATTGCCGCTTTGTGGTCAATGCATAGACTTGACATTGACTCAACCAGTTTTTTTACTTCGTTCCGTAGGTTATTGTTGGCCGCCCTCTCTTCCAGAAGCATTTTGCTGCGAGGTTGTAAGAAAATCTAAGGCACTGTTTAGAAATTGAAAGAAGTTGATCTGTTCTGTTGATTTGATTCTGATGTAGTTTTAATGGTAACAAAGGAGAGTTTGACGTTCGACTTTATGTGTTCACTGGCCACATGAGATGAAATAACTAAATCTAGCAATAAATCGATGTATGTGATGTGTAGTCGATGCAAACACGAAGTTTACTCTTGAACTGTTTGTTAGAAATATTTTGCTGAATCAAGGCAACTCTCTAGCAAAGTCATAAACATTGTTTACAAAATTAGAGGGATTGAAATCGAGTACCTTTAGGTTTACCTTCAGAATATTCTAACAGTGCTAAATCAATGCTCTGGCTGAATGAAAATTCGCTGACTCGAACATTTCTTTCGTCATATGGAATAAGAATGAGGAGGCAATAAATTTTGTCTCTAGATGTCTTTGAACTCATAAACTTTTGTTACGAATAATTTAAGCAAACGTTTCTTGTTGTCACTGTGTGCAGATCGAGCGAACACTTTAAGAAATTTTGACGTAATTGAGCACGTGCCAATGTCAGCACTGTGTAGTCATTTTCATACAAAAATTTCACCACGCCACGCAGAGTTGGCCCGTGGTGAAATTCATGTGTGGAAAAAAGGTGTGATACCGTTTATCTGAAAAGATGGTAATATCTACAGTACAGTCTTGTGGTCATGCAATGGTGAGTATGGGACCATCCATAAATCCCGTCCTCACTTTTAACAGATTTTCAGACACCCCCTCCCCCTTGTCCGCACTTTTCCTATACCTCTTATAACACGTAAGTCACACTTTCATCGCACCCCTCCCCTTCAATGAGGACGGGTTTTATGGATGAACCCTATAAGAATTACACCGGATGCAAATCAAATGACGGTTCACGTGTTGAGAATATGATTCTCCATAAATAACGTCCACTGTTTTCTCACAGTTTTAGACCACTCTATCCTTAGAGACGGTGGCATACAAGGTTGTTATAAAACAGGTTAAGTCACATCGGAGATGATCACGAAGGCGGGATTGTGTATGACAAAAAAATGTATTTTCTTCAAGATGACTTTGCACACAATCTGTAATGAGTTTGTTCTCAATTTTGTATGACACCCGCCTTCGTGGGTGTCTTAACCTGTTGTAAACAACCTTGGGTGGCATACACATTTCTCTGTGGCGCCAATTATATGATATTTTGTATCACGAATTCAACTTAAAAAGAAAAAATATTTTCTTTTACTTTCTTCAAGTTGGTTTTTCACAAAATGAGTGCGTTTATAAAATTGTATGCCAGCCGCCATCGTGGGTATCTGTTCTTTCAAAACCTTGCGTTTGTAACACTAACACAAGTGTGTTGATAATGCCTTGTCCCCTAACAGCTAACTGTTCGATAACTCTGTGCTAACTCAATACTAAAATAATTTTGTATACCCGCAGCCTAACTGGTGAAAAACTGCGCTAATAATTGTCCGAACTAAAACTCTCTATAGAGTGTTTTACTTCGTTATAACACTAACACAGATGTAACGCTGCTGCGGGGAAAAAGTTGTCAAAAACGTAAAC
>JANTFA010063449.1:0-14838 GCA_026413405.1 Phytosciara flavipes | reverse complement strand
CTTCCATGGCTTTATAACACGAATGTAAACATTTAATTTAAAACATCTAAAAACTGTAAAATGAATTTTAATTTTTTGCATTTTTATTTTTCAACCATCCAGTCTGATGAGACGAGCTTTATGTAGCGTCATTTACACCTCTTAAAAAACTCCCTTCGATATAAAATTTAGAGACCTACCCTCTTCTGCATGTCATACTACCACGCCACGGATTGAGACATATAGATTGTTAAGAGGCTATTCCAATTCAGAGAGTAACTTATCTCTCGAGATACTGACGACGATTATGTCGGTAATTACACTCAGCTTACTGTCAGCTGTCAATTTTTTGTTTTCATTCATGGATTTTTGACAGATGACCCCGAGACCAGTCAAATTTAGCTGGTTTTCCCTCTAAACATTCAGTACAGTGTGAAATTTCGCTAGTGAGTGGCGATTTCGTATCAATTTCTCATTAAGGAAAGCGAAAACCAGTCAAGTTTAACTGGTTCCAGAATCAGCTGAGACCAGTGTTCAATTCAACTGATCAAGAAGTGTTCTACTTTAATACTCAAAGTAGCTCGTCTCCTCTTACAAGTTTTGCTCCTACAGATTGCACTGAGGAATTCTTCTGAAAAACAGCCTACGGAAATCGGACGCACTTTCTATTGGAATTTTTGATATGTGCCTAGAACGGTACTGGGCCCTGAGGCCAAAATCATTTTTTTTAATTCATCAACGCCTGTGTGGCCAACGGGAGGTGGTTGACATGCCCTTTTCTTATGGACATTTAGCAGTGTACCACTTACAAAGTGTGAGGGATGTCATTAGAAAGGTATTTTTGCATGTACTTTCGGGGCAAATAGGATCTTGTGGGTGTTCGGAAGCAAGTAGGATAAACTGATACACTGATATGGTCGCCGTCGCACATTGTTGATATAACGCAACGCTCAATAAACAGGCACCAGAGCGAAATTGTTTTTGAAGATCGGTGCCAAATGGGATTGTATTTTTAAAGAAAATTATGGACAGTGTGCCGTGTAAGAGGATTCAAATTTTGGAAATTCGTCAGACACGACTGGCATTTAACAAAATGAAATTAGAGTTTCATTACAGAAGGCTCATCTAAGATGTGAGATGGGTGTTAACTCAGCTCGATAAGAACAAGTCATTGAGTGACATACATGCTCACAGTGACCTCGGCCTATAATTTAAGCTCCTTCAAACCGAACCAACACAAAATCCATACATTCAAAATGTCCTACTGGTTTCTCTGGTATTGTCCGTCGTAACATTTTAACACTTAAAACGTCGATATCGTAGTTCTGTACACTCTGGACTTCTCTAACCACAAATGAAAATTTTGACGAAACAGAAATGTTCGTCACGAAATGCCATTATTTTGCCCTGTAATGATCAGATTCCAGGAAATTACCACTCCGTACAGACCTTGATGCATTCAATGAATGAATTTTCAAGTTTATTGTATATAACAAAAAACATTCCAGTCTCGAATGGAAATTATTCCTCTTGGAGTTGCTGTTTGAATCGTTGACCTGAGGAGCGGTTGAACTAAGTTAGTTCGTAGAGCCTTGAGTAAAACCATCGACGCTCGAAAAGTAATTGGAGTTTCGGATCGAGCTTACAGCAGCGATGAGTATTGTGATTTTGATTTAGATTGTTTTCGTTGTACTTATTTGCATTTAAATGAAGGCTCTTACGGTTTGATTTGCATTTTCCCCTCTTCCAGTAGTGATATTCTACTTAACCAAAATACCCGGAAAATTGTATGAATAGCTTACAGCTACAATCATCGATGGATAGAATGAATAGAAATTCCTTTAAACAAAAATAGTTTCAGTCGTCATCACTTCCAATTCACGTAACAATCAAAAACTAATTAATTAAACAAAAGCAAACAGACAAAACGATTATAAATATTCAAAGAGAAAGATTTATCTAAGTAATTAACTAGTATGTAAAATGTAAAGTCTAGCAAACAAGAAACCAATTAATGTACCCGCTCGTGATGTACTGTACAATGTGTGCAAAGTATTTGGTCAGTAATTCCACCGGCTGTCGTTCAATTTTTACTAGTGTAAGGAGGACATTGAACGGAATCTGTGAAGAATTGAAAGAAAATTAATGGGCTATAATGTCGGTTCAATAATGATGTCCTATGACTCACACTTATTAGCTTTCTTTTCATTAGCAATCCTTCTGTAAATCTATTTGCAGAGACACAACGCAGGGTGTGTAATGGGTACATTCCCTGAAGAGAAGCCGCTGGACGAGATATTTTATCTTTAAACGATTGTAAACCTTTGTTGATTGAAATAAAAAATT
The DNA here is from genome assembly GCA_026413405.1 of Phytosciara flavipes. Taxonomy (NCBI): domain Eukaryota; kingdom Metazoa; phylum Arthropoda; class Insecta; order Diptera; family Sciaridae; genus Phytosciara; species Phytosciara flavipes. The sequence goes on along the minus strand of JANTFA010063449.1, from coordinate 12,513 downwards.
TATTTTGCTGGAATCCGAATAGGCTTAAATGAAATTAGGTTCAGGACAGGTTTTTTCTATAAAATTAACTGACCCGACCTGATCTGAATGACGTATTTCAAACTTTGTGTCTTTCAATGTTTTGTTGGGAAGGTAAAAAATAGTTAATTATTTACGTGATCGAGTGACATGTATCACCGAGTTAAGTGCAACGTTTTTCTTAAAAAAAATACGATGAAAGCCTTACTTTTCGTCACTGAGTTGAATAAGGAAAAAAAAATTAATTTGGAAACTTTCATGCGCTTCAGGTTTTGAAGTCATTCAAGGCATGTAAAATCAAAGAAATTATTTAGGATAAATTAGGTCTTTTCGCAGCCTCTCTTCGCTGTGACTTAGATTTGTCTTGAACTTCAATCAAAAATTTTACTGTGATGAATTCTGGATCGTAGTAACAGCGACAAAACGAAGGTTTATCGGAGTGACTGACAGAGTATTATACTGAAATTGAACCACGAAAGGTTGGTCGTGCAGTTCAATTAAAATAATAATTTACGGCGGTCAAATTAAAAAACGTTGCGGAGCTGTTCTTTTGTTATTTCATTTTTATTGAGCCATTACGAAATGGGTTGTAGTGAAAATTCTTTTGATTTCTACCTATTACGATTATAAAATAGTAAAAAATGTTTTCAACTTGCAGATAAGCTTTGTGTACCCGACGAACTAAACATTAATTGTTTACCCAAACACTTTACTCCTCGCCTTAGTTTCGTTTTTAATTTCCATTTACTGCAATTTGAAACGACGAAGGCAAAATAATTTGTTTTCAAATAAAATAAAAAATGAAAGAAGAAAACAAAAAATTTGTAAATTTTATAATTTTGAATTGTAATAATTACTGATGGTTACAAAAAAGAATGATTTATTCGAAAGAAATAAAGAAAACAACAAAAAAACGTTAAAGTTTTTGATATTATTTTGGAATCGAACCTGTTATTTATGGCTTCTGAGTTTTCTTTCGATCTAATTTATTGAAGTAAATTACTCCATGGCTAGGGTTCGGTCCCAAGCCTATGAAACCGGATATTGGTTTCACCCTGGATCCTCCAGAATTCAAAAGAAAAATACTGCCGTAATGAATTAATTTTACTGCTCAAATAATTTGTGCAAAGCGGAAGGTATGTTAATGTTACTGAACAGGATAAGAGGAGAGTATGAACATCGTTAATTGAAAGCTAATGCACACATTTCACTATTAATACCTTCCACTTTGCCACAGACATTATACAAACTCGTGTTCCGCTAGAATGTCATTGTGATATACAGTCATGCAAAAATGATTTGCTTACTCAGAAGTGAATGTCCCATCGAGTTTATTACTAAGTTTTTGTGATAGCTAATCCAGCAAAGGAATGTTTTTGAGAAATTTGAAGGGCCCTTCAAGTGCTTTAGTGTTTTTCATTTGAAAGGTTCTATGGCTCTATGGCCCTCAGCATTTCTTGAACATAAATATTATCCGATTTTCATTTAGAAAAACGGATTCGAAGCCTTCGACTAGACTAAGGCTAGGGCTCGATGAACTTTTCGAGACTGTTCTTCGTAATGGCTATTGAGATTCACACAACGCATATGTTTAATACAACTTTTTTGTACAAGGTGTGCTAGGTACTAGGGCTACGGGTTACTTAAGTTAGGTATACAGGATCTTACAGGGCTTCATCGCAGCGTCTTCTACGCTCTTTTGTGGTTTTAAAGTCTGAACGTTGCTAACACAATTTCACCTTCCTCTCAACAAAAAAAAAGTGGGTAAGAAATCACTTCGCAGTGAGGACCTCCACTAATTTAGAAAATGTTATCTTGTTTAGGTGACTTTCTTCTCTTTATCGGTCAGTTCGGCTTACGTTTATTTTATATTTCAATAAATCGAGATAACTATTCGATTTCTTCTTCATTTTTATACCCTGAAAGCAGAGAAGGTAACGTGAACCGTTAGGTGAGGTTTCTCAGAATAAAATTGAAGATAAGAAACTGATTCTTTTTTCACTTCGTTCATAATAGCATGTTGAGCACACTTCGCGAAACACGCACCAATATGGTGAACGATAATTTTCTGTCCGATTCCACACAAAGAGCAATAATGAATGGTAACTTTGAGGAAGCTGGCCAATTCCTAGTCAGAGATACAATGAGTGAATTGCAGTACCATGAATCGGGTATGCATTTGAATTTTGTTAATTATTTAGCAAATTACGGAACGAACATATTTCAACAGCAACATCATTAAGTGGCGAATATTCGCCTGTCCGATCATTGGACTCCAGCTGGGAACGCATTGAAGAACTGGAGAGAAGACTGGCAACTGCAAATGACATAAACGCCGATCTAATTGTGCAAAACACTCGATTGGCTCAAAAATGTAACGACATCAACTGGTACAAATGGTTAGGAAAGTGGGCGACAAAAATTCTCACTCGTGTGGCGGCAATATTCTCGATGGATGGAATGCAAGTTCTCTCAACCAACGAATCGTTCATTAAATTGGCAGTGAATTCTCTGTCAACGATTTACGAAATACCGTTAGCTGGTGCAATCATTGCTGGTTGTGGTATTGTCTACTGGTTGTGTAAAGTGGACAATAAAAAGCTTAAAGCGAAAGCGTTTATTAGCGGCGTTCAGGCAGAGTTGAGCAAATTGTCTTCTAACATGGAAGATTTGATGAAACTATTACGAGGCGTCATGGGTGAACATTCATCAATTTTGCAATCCATTCAAGCTTCTTGATTGATGGTTTTCGGTTGGACGCTTTGACAGTATTAACCTGTACTGTACGTTATGGAACAGTAAAGTTATCACTCGAGAAAATTGATTTTTATTTTCGGATCGTCAGCGAAAGTGTTCTAGCTATATCAAACGTTGAATTGATGGTGCAGCCATACGATAGAAACTATTTCAATAACATCGGAGTGGAAATGTAGTGAGCTGATTTGTTGTGTGTTATGTCTAGTCTGATGTCAACAGGTGAGAATTCTCCACCGATAATCTACAATTTCCGTGTCCAATTCGAACACAAAAGGTTACAGGTCAACAATTGGAGAAGGGTAGCCGAAGACAGCAATGGCGTACAGTGGTGCTGACAGCCAAAACCCACCTGGGTTAAAAAGGCTGATAAGTAAGTAAGTAATTCAAACACATAAGAATTTAATTCAACAACGGGTACCACATTACCGGCATGTTACACAACGACCATTACCTCTCAAGAATATCAGCAAATTGGCAATGATTTATCCGAGCAAGGATTATTTAGTGTCGAACGAAATGTGATCGTCACTTGACTGTCACACTACTCGATTCAGTTAAGCCTTCCGCATATGATGAGATCAAAATTCAAATTTTTGTCAAGGGAGTAAGCTGGCCACTTACGAGCCTCCGTCGGCATACAAACGTATATCGTCTTTCTTCGTAATTGCTAAGCTTATCCTCGTGTCTTTATTACAATTCGAAGATAATTGAGTGACACACTGTAGATGGCCATAGTATCGCTAAATAATTCTGTTATGAGTCGTTCGATCAGGTTCCTTCCCGAATAATATATGCCTAGCCAGTTCTTCTGGTAATGGTCCTAGAGGCTCGCACTTGCACTCGTCCCTCAACAACAGAGCCGATTCCAATTGCTTTTCCATAAATTTCCATCTGTGCTCGTGAGTGGGATGAGTTGACATATACTCGCCAAGGGACGGCTTTTCATCATTGCCAGTGGGTAGTCCTTTCTTTTTCAACACTTCCATTCGCTTGAAAAAGCTGACCGCTTGTCGAACGTCTAAGCAAGCTTTGGCGGCAAGTCGTAGACCAACAGCATCTGCTTCTGTTTCAATTTCGCGATAGTTTGGTAAACTCAGCGTAACATGCATCACCTGAAACCAGAAATGATTTGATTCCGAGGTACCATGAGCTCTTACAATGGACATAATTACTATGATCTGAAGACAACTGAAAATTGCAGCGGAGACGTCGTCTGGGCAAACCACCCATATTAGAAACAGCAGTGGTGCGGTGAAAGATCCTAACCGCATTATCATAATAAGTAAAGAAAATGCTGTTGAAAAAAGCACTCACCGACTAGCCAGACTTTCGACAACTTCTCAGCGACATGATTTAACATAGCGTGAGACATTTCGTGAGACAAAATAAATGCAAGTTCGTCATCGGTTGCACACAGTTCAATAGTATCTGCGTTTAATGAAAATTAGAATTGTTTTGCACAGAGTCTGAATTCTTGTCACCTTTAAATACAATTATGTGGCCGTCAGCAGTGACCATAGAGTTTAGCTTACCGGGCGCATCGACAACGGATACCCGCCATTCGATACCTTGAAACTGCTCAATGTCTCTGTTTGCACGAACGATTCGCTTTCCTGTGTCTACAACTCGTTTCACGTATGGATGTGTGGGGTCCATAGCTAAGCAAATTGATAATGAATAATCTGATTAACTTGATGTGAAACGCAGCAATTGAACAGGGTCGTTGTTGTTCATGTATAGTAATTTATGCATCCGAGCGATAAATGCTTTGTTTTGCACTAGATGTGTATCGCGTGTCTAAAAATCATTAATCATCATACGACTGCGTCGATCATTAACAACTCAACCCTTTTTCCGATTAGGAGTCATTCATTACTTTAGCCTAAATTAATAGTGAACTGACCATGGTAACCTTCTGTCATCGAAGCGGATGCTTGTTTGTTAACAAGCTCTTGTTGGTTATTGTTGAACGCCATAAATCGTCTTCGTTTAGTTATCGGCGTCTCTTCAATGTTACACTGATAGTAAACGACCAGAGACCCAAAGTAAAGTCCAATCGACGATGAAATGCGTACTCTATTACGAACAAACCAATTTAAATATTTCAATCGTTGAGCTTGATCCGTATTTTGCCACCACCAACGAAACAGACGCCCAGTTATTGCTGAAGCAATTGGTCGGATCAACAGTATGATCAAATTAGATGTTTTGTGGCATCTAAAAAATTAATGAAAAGAGGAAAAAAAATTAATCAAGTGAACAGAAATTTAGGAATTTTTATTGTCTTTTGATCCTGCGAGACAAGTACATGCGGACAATACTGTTAATAAAGGAAAAATCTACGAAATTATTCTGCTCTGTCGCTACTTGCATGAAAACCTTACTTTTCTTAAGAGCAAAAGAATTGTTTTCAGAAAAGTTGAGTTTTTATGCAAATTACGGCCGCCTCTTTACTGTCGTCAATCAGAACATCAAACAACACGAATTTCCTGTATAGCAGTTAGGCAGAAGACTTAAGTGCTGAAGATGGAAGTCAATGTAATTTTTTTAAATTCTACTGCAGTCAACGACTGTGAGATAGTCAAATGTCCATAGTGCATCATCTGCTTCAAAGACTTTTTGGCAAGATCGAAAAAGAGAGTGCTCGAACGTATGTCATTCGATAGGGGGATAGCATCTAATCTCTTGAAAAATCGAAAGTTAAATCGGAATATATTTTACTGACTGCACCATGCGAAAGTTGAACATTACATAGCAATACCCTGCGAAAATGATTCATTACTACATGGTGGAACATTTTCGGTTGATTTCACATGAGTTTTTATGTGAAATTCAACTTTCGCATGTGGCAAGCAATAAACGGGACTACATTGGATGCTGCTACGTACGGAAACAATTTTATGACAAAAGAAAACTCATTTGAGTGTTTTTGAGCTACGTGGTACGGTAACTGTTTTTTCGACAAGTGTAGAGTTTGCATATCCGAGATCCGAGCCGAAGGCAAGGTAAGCAACTGTACTACTTGTTGCTCAAAAACACTCTTTTATCATAAAATGGTGCCATCTACCCTCATGTAATGAATTACGTAAACCGTTACATAACTATTGTATTGCTTATATGGCTAGGTAAACACTGCGTTACCAACGTTATTTCAATCAAAACGAAACTTAAAATAAGGAGAATCCAGGAAATAAGTAGGAGTCTGGAAATGATACACGGAAGAATCAATATTATCAGCGTAGAAATGTAGTTGATTTAACATTACGTTGATGTTCGGAAAGGACGACAATGATCTGCAACAATATTGGTGCGAATAACAGGAGCCGATTTCACCAGGTTTAATGTGCCACTATTATGCCATCGGGATAGACTACTACCGACGATCGATGAACAGACTCGAATCATGTTGATTTAAAGAAAATATTTACAGCAGTAATCCGACACTACTGACTAAGTTATGCGATTGCACTGAATCTCAGCTGAGTTTGTCATTATGCTGACTAATAATGTTTTAACAGATTAGTTTTAAATGCGTTGAATATGTACAGCCTGTGGGTACATTGATGTCGAAATAAGTTTAGTGTGTAGGTGGTGTATTTCGTTCAGTTAAGCTGGAATCGCAGTCATTCGGTTTAGCTTACCGCTAAAAGTTTTCAGTGGTCACAGATTGCATAGAGAAAGTGATGAGAGGTAGTCACGAAGGGGACCGCACTGAAATTGCAATTTTTTGTGTTCGCGTGCAACTCATTTCCAACGCACTATGAACAAAACGCTGTTTCTTACTGGTGCTAAATAGCTATTTTTTTGGCGAATTCGATTTTCTCGCCTCTGGCACCGAAAATAATACCACATTTTAATAACATCCACGGTTCTAATTGACTTTCATTTCAATAAAATCCAGTGCCCAGTCCAATATCGTCCACTGTTTTCAGAGAACATTTCCCTTCTACAAAATGTACACGATATCAGATTGGAAGTTAGTTGACGCTCTGTGTGGATTGCATTGTACTGGGGGATGATTCATGTCGAGGTGTGTTCGTTCGTTGGCAGCCTTACAACTTCGGTTCAGATAAATTTTATGTCCGCAAAAAATGAGATAAAAATTCAATTTATTGTCAGGTCGAATATTTAATCAAATTCCAAGTTGTTTGAGTCACAAAACTTAAAGAAAATTCTTCATAAATACTCGTACTGCATCACACATTGTAAAGGGTCCCATAATATCACTAAATAATTCTGATGTGAATCGCACGATCAGGTTCCTTCTCAAATATCAAATGCTTAGACAATTCCTTCGGTAATGGTCCTAGAGGTTTGCAGTTACACTCGTCCCTTAGCAACAGTGCCGATTCCAATTGTTTTTCCATACATTTCCATCTTTGCTCGTGAGTGGGATGAGTTGACAAATACTCGGAAACTGGTAGCACCTCATCAGTGTCTGTGGGTAATCCTTCCTTTTCCCACATTTCCAATCGCTTAAATAAACTGACCGCTTGTCGTACGTCCACGCAAGCTTTGGCGGCTAGTCGTAGACCCACATCATCCGCTTCTGTTTCAATTTCACGATCGTTCGGTAAATTCAGCGTAATATCCATCACCTGAAACCAGAAATTGTTAGAATCCGAGGTCCCAGATATGGACAAGTATAATAGACAATTACTAAGTTCTGAAGATAAGTGAAAATTGCAGCAGAAATGCCGTCTGGGGAAACCGCCCATATCAGAAACAGCAGTGGTGCGGTGAAAAAACCTATTCGCATTTTCATAATAAATAGCTGAAAAAAAGGTGACAAAAAACCACTTACCGACTAGCCAAATTTTCGACAACGTCTCGGCGACATGATTCAAAATAGCGTGTGACATTTCATGAGACAAAATAATTGCAAGTTCGTCATCGGTAGCACATAGTTCAATAATTTCTGCGTTCAATGGTAGTAAGAATTAATTGCACAGAGTCTAAGGTAAAAAGTCTCGTCACCTTTGAATACAATTATGTGGCCGTCCGAAGTGACCATAGCGTTTAGTGTACCGGGCTCATCGAAAACGGATACCCGCCATTCAATACCTTGAAACTGTTGAATGTCTCTGTTTGCGCGAACGATTCGCTTTCCTGTGTCTACAACTCGTTTAACGTATGGGTGTGCGAGGTCCATAGCTAGGCCGTGAATAGTAAAATGAGTCAAAAATCTAGTTCACTTGATATGAGACGCTAGATATAGCAAGTAAGAATAGTCTTGGATGCTTTATTGTATAAATATCATAAATTTACATCGATCATCAACCCTCCAAACCTTTCCGATTGTGAGTCCTTCATGATCCTATTTTAGCCTAAATTAAAAACAAAATTATTGAACTAACCTTGGTATCCTTCTGTCATCGAAGCGGATGCTAATTTGTCAACAAGCTCGAGTTGGCTATTGGTGAACGCCATAAATCGTCTTCGTTTAGTTATCGGCGTCTCTTCAATGTTATACTGATAGTATACGACCAGAGACCCAAAGTAGAGTCCCATCACCGATAAAATGCGAATTTTATTCCGAGCAAGCCAGTTTAAATGTTTAGATCGTTCCGCTTGATCCCTTTTTTGCCACCACCTACGAAACAGACGTCCAAATATTGCTGAAACTATTGGTCGGATCAGTAGTACGATCAGTTTTGGTGTTCGGTGGCATCTAAAATATTAGTGAAAAAAGGGAGAAAAATTTAAAAAAACAAATGATGCGAGAGAGGAAATGAAAGCAGCTCATTTAAATTTCATCATCTTTTTAAGAAATAAAGGAGGATTTTAAGTCAAAAAGAAGAAATTTATGTGTTTTATTAGGGCAAAATTAGAAGGAAAGTAGGAGACTCTAATTATTAATTGGAATTTTTTTTGGAAAAGTCACTTAATGGAATACATAAAATACAACATTGTCCTACAGAATTTGTATGAGTCCTTTTCGTCGTAAAAACATCTAGGTATTCTCGTGCGCAATATGTGCGTAGGGAGGTGTCTAACTTTAGGTTTCATTCGAACGACATTGATTTTTCATCGAGAATCAGGAGATTGACCTGTCACAGACGGCAAGCATGCTTATTATCTATGTTATTTTCGGGTATATTTCTTCTTTAAACCAAAGTATTTTCAATAGGTTGATTTCGAATCTTGTACTTCAATTGTTTTGACGTGCACTTTACTATATATAAAACCGCATTTCCCAGAGCTTGTCATTTGTTTTTGTCGCTGTTATCGATAACATAGCCGTACGTGACAGATTTAGGAGATTTGGGATGATTCAGAAAATGAGGAGGAAAAGGGGTCTAGAAAAGGTAGACGGAAGAATCAATATTGTTCGCGTAGAAATATATTTGATTTAACATTACGTTGATGTTCGGAAAGGACGACAATGATCTGCAACAATATTGGAGCGAATAACATGGGGAGATTTCACTAGGTTTGATGTGCCAGTATTATGTCGCCGGTAGAGATTACTACCGACGGTCTCTTTAACGATCGATGAACAAAGTCGAATCATATTGATCTGAAGAAAATATTTACAATGGCGACAGTAAACCGACACTACCGACTAAGTTATGCGATAGCACTGAATTTACACAGTTTCAGTGCAGCTATAAGTCATTATAATGTAAAGAACAGCTGATCATGATTCTGACTAATAAAGTTTTTTATAGTTCGCTATAACAGATTGGTGAATTCAAAATTTACAGTGAGACAAGTCAAAAGCGCAAACTCATTGTTAGCTTTACATGCTCAGCCTGTGGGTATATAGATGTTAAATAAAATTTAGTGTGCATGTGGTGTAGTTCGTTCAGTTAAGCTGGAATCGCAGTCACCACGTCTAGCTCACCGTTGAAAGTTTCCTAGGGAGGGTTTATATTATGTTATATTCCATGACCCTGTCCCGTGACTAACAAACTTTGAACCAAAATTTCTCGGAATTCATTAATCTTTTCGTAGGGAATTTTGATTCATTCGAAAGCGGACCACTAGTATGCCAGATCAGTAAAAAACCTTAAACCTTAAAAAAGGGAAATGTGACGCAAGTCATGGTGTGGAATTTCGCTTCGTATAGCTAGAGTTCAAATCGAACCGAAATCATCGAAAAACCTGATGGACGATATCGAGTTCAATATCGTCTACTATTTCCAAAAAATATTTTCCTTATTACAAAATGTGAACGATATTGGACTGGACAATATTAAATTGGAAGTGAGTTGACGCACTGTGCTGGGAGATCATTCATGTCACTAATATTGGCGAGTGTGTTCGTCCCTTGGCAGCCTTAAGACTTCGGTTCAGGTAAATTTTATGTCCGCAAAAAATGAGATTAAAATTCAATTTATTGTCAGGTCGAATATTTATTCAACTTCCACTTCCACGTTGTTTGAGTCATAAAAATTAAAAGGAAATTCTTCATAAATACTCGTACTCCATCACACAGGGTCCCATAATATCACGTCGTGACATAATATCAGTAAATAATTCTGATGTGAATCGCACGATCAGGTTCCTTTTCGAATATCAAATGCTTCGACAGTTCCTTCGGTAATGGTCCTAGAGGCTTGCAATTACACTCGTCCCTTAACAACAGTGCCGATTCCAATTGTTTTTCCATACATTTCCATCTTTGCTCGTGAGTGGGGTGAGTTGACAAGTACTCGGGAACTGATGGTAGTCCTTCCTTTTCCAACATTTCCAATCGCTTGAAAAAGCTGACCGCTTGTCGTACGTCCACGCAAGCTTTGGCGGCTAGTCGCAAACCGACAGTATCCGCTTCAGTTTCAATATCACGATCGTGCGGGAAACTCATCGTAGCATTCATCACCTGAGACAAGAAATGGTTTAGAATCAGAGGTACCATGGGCTAGTACAATGGCCACAAATTACTATGTTCTGAAGATAAGTGAAAATTGCGGCTGAGATGTCGGTTGGACAAAATGCCCATATCAGAAACAGCAGTGGTGCAGTGAAAAAACCTATCCGAAGTATCATAATGATTAGTAGACAAAATGCCGACGAAAGCCCGTCGAAAAAACCACTCACCGACTAGCCAGGTTTTCGACAACTTTTCAGCGACATGATTCAATAAAGCGTGTGACATTTCGTGAGACAAAATAACTGCAAGTTCGTCATCGGTTGCACACTGTTCAATAATACCTGCGTTAAATGAAAATCAGAATTGTTTTGCAAAGAGTTTAAGGCTAAAGCCTCATCACCTTTAAATACAATTATCTGACCGTCCGAAGTGACCATAGCGTTCAGCATACCGGGCTCATCGAAAACGGATACCCGCCATTCAATACCTTGAAACTGTTTAATGTCTTTGTTTGCAAGCACGATTCGCTTCGCCGTGTTCACAACTCGTTTAACATATGGATGTGTGAGGTCCATAGCTAAGCAATGGATAGTAAAATGAGTCAAAAATCTTGTTCACTTGATATGAGACGCAACATATAGCAAATAAGATTATTGTCCCAAGTCAAGCCTTGGGTGAATCCGAGTGGATCATTACCACCTCAAACCTTTCCATGGTGACCACTATTTTATAGTCTAAATGAAAAACAAAATCAGTGGACTAACCTTGATATTCTGATGTCATCGAAGCGGATGCTTGTTTGTTGACAAGTTCGAGTTGGTCATTGGTGAATGCCATAAACCGCTTCCGTTTAGTTATTGGCGCCTCTTCAATATTACACTGATAGTACACGACGAGAGACCCAAAGTAAAGTCCAATGACTGATAAAATGCGCACTTTATTCCGAGCAAACCAATTTAAATGTTTCAATCGTTCCGCTTGATCCTTTCTTTGCCACCAGTGGCGAAACAGACGTCCAGATATGGCTGAAGCTATTGGCCGGATAAGCAGTACGATTAATTTTGGTGTTCTGTGGCATCTGAAAAATTTGTGAAAAAAGGGAAAGAAAAACCAAAGTGAATAATGTGGGTACTGGAGAGGATGGAACACGAAAGAATCAAGATTAGCAGCGGACAAATATAATTGATTTAACATTACGTTGATGTTCGGAAAGGACGGCAATGATCTGCAACAAAATTGGTGCTGATTACAGGACGATTTTTCAACAGGCTTAATGTGGCAGTAGTCTGTTGGGATAGTGTACTACCGACAGCCACTCGATTGACGATTGATGAACACAGTCGAATCATATTGATTCAAAATGAAATATTTACAATCACAACAGGTTTACCGACACTAGCTACCAACTTAGTTATAATGCCATAACACTAAATCAGAGCTTTATTTCACTGCTGGATGATGTAAATAACAGCTGAGCTTGTCGCTGAGTATTTTGGTCCGTTGTTTGTATTAGTAATGTCCAGCCTACGGGTACAGCGGCTACAGAGCTGTCAAAACACCTGGAAACTTTGTTTTCGATAGATTTTTCGGCGAGCGAAAGAGCGCGAAATATTTTTAAACCGACTAAATAAAACTGAAATTGTGCTAGGGAACATTCATAAAAGATGTCAACCTTTAGAGTAGATTGGTCGGAAAATGTGACCTACGTGTTATAAGGTTTAGGAAAACTGCGATTCGCAGTCTGCGAAGATAGTGGGTGCAGGGCCGTAGCTAGAGTCGAATCTTAGGGTGGGCAATGCCCATTGTTCAAATATTTAACTTTTCGCCAAAAATGTATGGAAAAAAGCTCCATATGGAGAACAGCTTTTTCACCGCTCGATGAAATAAGCCATCAGTTAATGGAGTGATGTAGGGCGATTTTA
>JANTFA010063337.1:0-25392 GCA_026413405.1 Phytosciara flavipes | reverse complement strand
CAAAATTTTCAACAAAAAAATTGCGGATCCCTAAAGATCCTTAGCCTCTTCATAAACTGTGTAACTTTCAGCCCGAAAAGGATTTGTGCAAGATCCATTCAATCCCCGAAACTTCAACGCCTCATCTCCACGAACTGTTTCAATTTTATCATCATTTAATAATGTCTGTCGACAACTCTGATAAAACCTAAAAATGTAAAACAGTGATGCAGCGACGAAGATATTATCATTTTCACTTTGAAGACTGTTGAAGACCTGTCCATTCCATCTGCATATTTATGACAAATTAAAATTGTTTCAGAATGGTAACTAAAGAGTCTTCGTGTCTAATGAGCTTTCAAATTGAATCAAAATTTTGAGTTTAAAATTCATTTGATTAGAAACTTTTTCGCTACTGCATGATCATAATAATTGCATCATTCCAACCAGTTGTTTCAAAACTTTTGCTTATTACATCAAACACTATTTTAGCGTAACGAAAACAAAACTAACTCAATCCGTCCGTCTTTGTTTCATTTTACAAATTGAAGGTGTTTGAACGTGGACTTAAATCGATTCCACTGTCAGTGGATTTGTGGATTCACTATCTCGCCCATGTCAAGCAAAAGAATCCGGACGACGAAGAATATATTCGGGTTCAATTTGATCGAGCATTAGTTAGTTGCGGTCTGGAATTTCGTTCCGATAAATTATGGGAAGCTTATATTAAATGGGAAACGGAGGGTAAACGATTGACCAATGTCATCAGCATTTATGATCGTTTACTGGCTACGCCTACACAAGGTTACAACGGACATTTCGACAGGTAATTTAACGATGAGATGAAAATCATGAAAAATGTCTCAGCTCGTTGCTTACACGAAAACTAATCATCCGAATTCTGAATCAGTTTTCAGGAAATAGTCAACAACAATCCCATTCTGTCGCTGATCAGCATCGAAGAGTTCAAAAAATTTCGTAGCGATGTCAGAGAATCGACAGATAAAGATGCATCGAAAACCGAAGCAGAGGATCTAGCACCTGGTGAAGACGAACCCGATGATCACGTCCGAGACGAAGAAGAGACCGCCGCGATCAAAGACAAAATCTTGTCAGCCCGACGAAAAGTACATAAACAAAATGTTGCGGCCGTAACCGCCCGATGGACATTCGAGGAAGGCATCAAGCGGCCGTATTTCCATGTTAAGCCGTTGGAACGTTGTCAATTGAAGAACTGGAAAGAGTATTTGGATTTTGAAATTGAACAAGGCGATCGAAATCGCATTTTGGTGTTGTTCGAACGATGTTTGATTGCATGTGCTCTGTATGATGAATTTTGGCTGAAACTAATTAGATACTTAGAGTCTCAAAGCGACGAGAGTTTAGTTGAGAAAACGCGAGACGTTTATTTTCGCGCCTGTACAGTACATCATACCGATAAGCCTGCATTGCACATGCTATGGGCATCTTTTGAAGAATGTCAAAACGATCTAACCAAAGCGCAAGAAATTCTCACCAATCTGGACACCGTTTGTCCGAATCTACTTCAAGTAGCCTACAAACGCATTAACATTGAACGAAGGAGGGCCGACTACAAAAAATGTTCCGAACTGTACGAACACTACATCGCTGAAGCTAAAAACAAAAACATTGCCGGCACATTAACGATAAAGTACGCTCGTTTCTGCAATAAAATCAAAGGTGACCTGGACGGCGGCATAGCGATACTGAAGGCAGCACTAGATAAAGATCCGGCCAATACCCGATTAGCACTACAAATGATCGATTTACTTCTGCAGCGTCCGAGTGTTGATGAAACGGAAGTGGTGGCCGTGATGGACACATTTATGGAACGAGATGGCATCGAACCGGATCAGAAAGTGTTGTTTGCTCAAAGGAAAGTCGAGTTTTTAGAGGATTTTGGTAGCACAGCTAAAGGAATGATAGAAGCCCAAAGAGAATTGCAGACGGCATTGAACAAGGCAAACGAAACGAAGAAGAAGAAGTAAGTTCATTAACACGACACAGAGATGTGTGAAGTGATTTCATTCAATCCGTTTCGTGTTTCTTTTTACAGTGACGTTGCAACGGCCAAAAAATCAACAAAAGAAACTACACAGCCAGCGTCCAGTTCTTCAACCTACTACGGCAACTATGGATCCGGCAATAATTCCAGTTATTACAATGCCAGTCAATACGGTACACAACCATACAGCGACAGTTACGGTTACAATCAATGGCAACAGTATGGATCGGGATATGGGAATGCATACAGCAATGCATGGAGTGGTTACAGCAGCAGTGGATATTATTGAACGAATCGAAAAAAAACAAAAAATGTTTTTTTTTCTCCGTTCAGAGACAGTTGTGACCTTTTTTTTCTATTATGTTTCTATATCATGGAAGCTGTTAATTAGTTTCAATTTCAAATTCACAAAATGAACACCCAAATCGAGAACTCCTATCCGACTCGTGGTATAACGACAACACAAAAAGACGCGGAAGGAATCGATTTGACTATTTCGTTTGCAAAAATGTCAAGCCATTTTCATTTTGTTGTGTCAGTTCACATTTCATTTTCTCTATTTAGTTCAACACCAGTTTTGATGATAACTATATTTGAATGAAACTGATTAAAATTGGACCTATTGTGTAAACCGTGTGCGTTTCATTTGTTTAATGATAAGTGAAGATCATCAACAGAACCAGACCTAAGATTTAAGGTTTAATGAACGGAAAGCTACATGATCGGACTGCGTCAGAGGCCATTTTCTAGAGAATTTTCTCGGCACTTGTGTGTTAAGTAGAAAGGGATTGATAATAATCGAAAACATGCACTCCAGTTATATGAAGCGTTCAAGATCGTTGCAATTTGTTTTCGCCGCAGGACTGTAGTTTAGTAGCTAAAACATGTGTTATACACTCGAAGCCTACACTGCCGTACTTTGCATGAGAAACACATAGTCTAGTGCCTAAAAAACATTATTCACTGGAGACCGAGTTGCTCTATTAATAGACATGTAGACCCCATAACACCCCAGGTTCTGTGTCAGTGTTGAAAAAGTTACAGATCTGAATTAGCTACCGCCACACTAAAATCTGCTCTGAAATTCATGGCAAGTAATCAGAAAATGATATTTACGCCATCAGGTGATCAAATCTGAAAATATCATGTCACACAAATTCTCTCAGGCTGGAGAATCAGATTTTCCAGGATGGTTTGTCCGTTAATAGTCACGAGCCTACTTGCTGGGTAAAATTCATCTGCACTGAGTGATGAGAAGTTGGAAAAATGGATGAAGATTTGACTATTTCGGTGAACTTTCAACTTATCACTAATTTGGACTAGGCTCAGCACTCCCCAACGACAGCAAACATGCATGGCTTGTGTCCGATAAAACAAGCTAAATTTGAAACCTACTTCCCATACTCGCTCAAGTTTGTGAATGGGAAAGTTTAGATCGAATTTTTTCGCAGCAATTTCGGCTAGTCACCGTTGATGAAATTGATTGAATCTTTTCTGTGCCATAGATTCTTTGAATAGGGTCTCACATTTCTAAGGTACATTCATCGGAACACTTTACTACTCTGTGAAGGTACGTATTGAAAAGTCAACTAGGCACTGCGTCCGAATTCGGCTGCTTCCAAAAGAATCCCTCAAATAATTTTGCTTTCACAGTCTATGATGCATAAAATCCCCAGTTAAACGACCCATTATAATGAGCTGACTGTCAGCTTAGAAAATTTTATTTAAAATTTTGGTAAATTCACAACTCTGTCAATAATTTCAGAAGTTTTTCCTCGTTCTCCATTATATCAACACGCGCAAGATCCATTGTTTCGATTTGATCTTTGATATCTGATTCTATGTGGGCTAGTTGAAGTTTCAGTGGTTCGATGGCCGTTTCAGTTAAACTGAAAAGAATTTGTCGAAAAGAAATCATTAAAACGCATAGACTGAATGCAGCTGGAATTTTGTGAAGGAATCAATTTAATTCGGTCAAAAGCCTCATGGAACTAAAAATTTTCCTGTACCCACCCCTCTTCACGTTTCAATTCCAATTTCGTATTTGCATAGGAGTTCTTCCACATAGACAATTCCATTTGCATCGAATCAACATCCTCTTGTAAAAAGTCCATCAACTTTCCCAGCGGATTGATAGATCTCGTTAGCTTTTGAATTGAGTCTCGTAGTGAATCCATCTGTTTTGCTGACGTCTGACGCTGATGAGAGTTCTGCGAGTCCCATTCCTACGCGAATGATAAAAAAAGGATATTTGAAATACGAATCACCATTCCAATGAGCAAAAACTCACAGCTTCGGTGCGTCGTTTCTCGTTGGAGTCCTCATCAATTTTTAGAAATTCCTTTTGCGTTTCTAAGATTTGTTGCACTAAATGGCCTTGTTGTTCCTCGTCATTTTCGTTCAATGCATCAATTCCATATTGACTTTCATTCAATTGATTCGATGCATCTTCAATAATAACCAAATTTTCCCCATCATCGTCCAATTCAGCATTCAGCGGGTCAATTTTTATATTCACACCAGGCTTTGGCATATTCCCATCCGGTTGCAAAACAATTTCAACATTTCTATCACGACGCCTTGGAGCTCCGGGTCTTGCCGACGCTGGTCTCACGCTTGGTGGGCGTAAAGATGTTCGTGGTCGCGGAAGGGATGGAGTCTCAGTGGCTTCAGTTGAATTATTTCTCGAAGCAACAATTTTCTGGGTCACCGGTCGTGCTGTATCATTTGCATTGACGGCTTCTCTATCTTTTTTTGACGACATTTTCCTAGAAGATTTTGGTTCTTTCTCTACTTTGTCTGTGGCTTGAGCAATGTCGTTCTGTTCAGCTATATCGTCACCCATCGAACTAGGTAGAGGTACACTAGGTTCGCCGTTGTTACTTGGAGATGATTCATGAATTTCTTCATCATCTTTCTGTTCGGGTGGAATTCTTTCAACTTTTTTATAAGATCGATCGGCCGATTTTCGTTTCGCCGTTATATCTCCGTTGACAACAGTCTGGGCAACGTCTTCATTTTGCTCGTTTGGCTTACTTAGGCCACTTTGGATTTGAACAGAAACGATTTCGGGCTCAAAAGATTTCTGAAGATCATGAGTATCGTTGGAATTAACCACCACTTCTTCTTTCACCTTATCCGGTTGCTTAATTTCTGCAACGCTTTCTACTTTGGGAATGGTCTCCTCCTGAACCCTTTCCTTAGGCTGTTCCTTAATGATGTCGTTTGACGATTTTCTTGCTTCCGCACCATTAGTAGCTCGAACTTTCTCAGGTCGTGTTTTCTCATTACTTTTCACTTCCTTCGTTGGTTTCTTAGCATCTCGACTGGTTTTCGTTTCCCTTTCTTTAACGCGTTCTTTCAGTTGCCTTTCGTTGCTCTTGTCTTTCGATTCTTTTACTTTTTGATTTATTTTATTGTTGTCTTTCAACATAGAGGCTTTGGAATCATCGCTACTTTTCGATTTGACTTTCACCGAATCAATGGAACTTTGCTTACTGACTTTACTCGGCTTGGTCGTCGAATTTTTGGTTGCTTTAGGAATCTCATTATTTCTAACCATTTTCACAGCCTCTGTGCTGCTAATTTTTTTACTCAACGCCATTCCAATCAATTGCATCAGTTCATTCGTTCGTTCCGGCTCTTGACCTGCAACAATTTTCGTTGGCTTCGCATTCACATTTTCCTTAGTGCTAATTTCTAGAAGAATCAAAATCATGAACGTTGTGTGTGATATGGTGTTATGGGTACTGTAATCCAAAAATGTACTTACTAACTACGTCTATCACTTTCTGCAAAAACAAAATCTTAGCCTCTTTGTCTTTAATATTTGTCGACACCATTTCATCCGGCTCAAATAAACCGTCAAGATATCCAGAACTTTGTATGACCTAAATTTTAAGAAAACTTCCCCTTACAACCAACCCATTGATTAATGTTTGAACTTCGACATACCGATGTAATAATGTCATGCAAGAAACGGAACGGTGGTTTATTGAGGAGTTTTTCCGTTAACGCCGGTTTCTTCACATATTTACCGAGTGTGTTCTGGGTTTTCTTTATGATATCTGGATGGACGTCAGTCATTACCGCGAAAAAGATACCAAACGACCGAATTAATAAAACAATTCTTGTTCAATATTTCAATATTGTACGAAATTCTGCTGGAATAACATTCAATCTACACGGTTTTTGTTTGATGGTTACCGTTTCTATGGCAATGCAATAAATGTCGTCGTTCGAAAGAAATAATATTGTGGACGAGGAGCTATACTAGGAATTTGTATAGTGAGCTCGACCAATACCTTTTTTGAACTATATTTGGATATTATAGAGGTTTATAGCGACATTTTTCCAGTTTAATTTCATCATTTTTGTAATACTTCCCAAGGGCACTTCAAGTTCAGTAAACATTTCATGTTAATGCTTTCATTTAAAGTCTAATTCAAAGCAGTCCTACATAATAAATTGGCTAGTATGAATACGGTTATTTCTAGGGGACTTTCTATTAGACCCGCATAATCTTAGGACGATGCTGACAAATCGATGGCTTCTCCATTTTCCACTTGCACAAAAATGGACAGCCTTTCTGGTGTGTCGATGATGACTTTTTTAGCCTCGTACGAAGTACAGGTGACTATTAGGTTTCATATGCTGTTTCTGCTAATGGCAACGCATTTATGGAGGTATAAAGAAGCCGAATCAAATATAAAAAAAATTTCTCTTAAAAGTAATCCGCTATTTTGATGTCAAGTTCGGAGATTGGCATTTTCGGACGGCCCATGTCTGAGCCCTCTAGCTCTGTGTGTTCTAGCGTTTTTAAAAGGTATCTAGAGGTCTAATAAACGCCATTGATTGTGGTTACATGACGGTGAGCGGGGTCAGTTGGGCCCAAAGTGTTTTTTCCCATATGAATGGAATCCGAATTGTATCTCGGTTAAAAATGGATTTGAAGACCTGGGCTAGACTAGTGCCGTTACTTAGGGCTCTGAAAGTTTTTTGATGCTGTTATGTACTTCGTGCTGGTATCTAAAATCGCGTAAGTTTCATACAACCTTTCTGTACTGGGTATAAGGGCTACGTAGGTGCAAGGACCTACGTAAGTTGTAGGGTTACCTAAGTAATGTACGCTTTAGATATATGGGATCATTCGGAGCTCCGAAAAATTTTTGTTTTTTTTTAAATTTTATATAGAACCGGGATGTAGTTCAAGGTATTATCAATTTCATTATGATAGATAATGACGACGACTCGTTTCTTGTTTGTGTTATTGGCTAAATATTTGCTTACAGCATACACAAATTATCGAAGAATAAATTTTTCCCGTTTATAACGCATAAACTAATCAACGCCGAACTGAGCGATGTTGACTCACAAAAAAAAATCATTCCAAGAGTGTTTAATTTTCTTAGTCGAAACATTCTCCCAGTTGCTTTGATATTCGCTTCATAAACCCTAGAGCTAGTAGAGGTGTGTGGGCTGAGAACATGAATTTTGGCGGATATTATCCTTTCGGAAATTCCGAATCGTTTTCAAAATGGTTGATGGTTCATGTTATAAAGTAATTGAGTTCAACAACCATTGAAATATTAAATGAATCTGAGACTGACATAGTTTCTATCTTGCAGCAATACAGATGCAGAACCGACTATTATCCGTTAACTCAATAAAATTTATTGAGAAATTCACTCAATGAAAAAGGCTTTTTCTGGCTTCCATTTCATTCATTCACCACTTCTTACTCTTTCCTCTTGCCTGGTCTGACCATCATCTGTTGCTTCTGTTTTTACTATCAGATTTTTTAGTCGTATCGCCGCACTCTATCGCCGTGAGAATTTTCACAATTTTCATCAATTCTACCCAGTTGAACGAAGGACGAGATACACATGCGCAAATAAATAGTCCGATAAATAGTTTGGGAATGTTATTTTCCTTTATTTCTCATATTTAATGTACGATAGAAAGATGTTGTAAATCATCGTTACGAAATTCACGTAAATCACTCGGTATTTCGGTTGCAAATAGTAGAAATTTATAAATTGGGAAGGAGGCCACAAGCACCAATCAATCTACGTACGAAAAAGAAACATAAAAATCCAGAAATATTTTCACAAAATTTAAAATTTTACCGCATAGATCTTTCCAAATTTTGACACCACCTCCTCGTTGCACTCCTTGGTGCTCTGATTATTTAACCAGCCAGCAGGATATAGAAATGCTAAAATAATCACCGGAGACAACACCACCTGATCTAATAGAATTTTTTTCGACACATTTGCCACAGTGACAATCTTAATAGCGTTGTCCATCCAAGCATAAAAATAGTGATGCAACGGACCTTGAATGCTTCCCACCACAAACATTTTTCCTATGAACATTTTTTGAAATTGTTTTGCGTTTTATGCGGAACCATCTTAAATTTCTCCTGTCGTTAACTGAATTTTACCAGATCGCTTCCAGTCGTATCGTTTTTCGAGCGTTCCTTTTTGGTATTCGAATTCCTGGACGAGCAGATCACCAGCCACCATTAGGAAACCCGAGCTAATGGTATTTGTAGCTAGCAAATACTTTCCGAAGAAAATACTTCCCTCTGGTGCTTTAGGAACTGGCTGGGGCTTTGGCAGCACTGCTTTCGCACCAGATGTTTGTAATACTTTTCGTAGGAGGGACGTAATGATTTTCATTTTGTTCGTGTTGATGGAGCAACTGGTGGATTTTCTAAACAATATTGAATACACGACCAAGTAACAACTTTCACGGGGATCTTAGTTAATAAACCAAACACAGCATTGTATAAAAATGACTAATCCGTACTCTCATGCGTAAACACTCATAGCTCTCTTTTTCGTGACCGTGCGTATCATTACAAGACTGGTAATGAATTACATTGTTTGCGATAAGATAATGTCAGGTGATGTTTTCCTTAATAATTATACCATCGGTAGCAGACTTTTAGACACTTTGAATATGTAATATCGAAAGTGAAGAGAAAATATAGTTTCGTAAGTTTAGTGAATGTGGCGCGAAGTAATTGAATTATTCAAATATACAGAAGTAATGTCAGAAGGATTTCAAATTAAAACTGTTCTAAAGGAGCAAACTAGCGGCTCATTATAGTTTTTTGTGGTATTTGTAAGCTTCTACTACATAACAAGAGATAAAAAGTTGAAGTTGGTTGATTCGAGACGAAGCTGAAAACGTGACTTTTCATTTTTATCCTGAGATCTGCAATAGGATTTACATCTACTTTCGGACTACACGTCAATTTTAATATTGTCCTTAGTGGCGTAGTAAAAGTAAGCTGATTTCGAGCCTTTTGTAAAAATGACGGTTCCACTGTTGAACGATGAATGTCTTGTTCCTAACCTGTGTCTGAGCTCGTTTAGCACGGTTGGTGACTGTTTTTTTGATGGTGTATGCTCAGAAGCAAAACATGATATGTTTTACTGGTCTTGAAGTAATTCCTTGTCTCCCAGTGACAATTGACAGTTACAAATTCAAACCGTAAAGTATGCATCGAGTTGATGTTTCGAGCAATAGTCCAATAGACTGAGATGAAATGATGCACTAGACTAACACGGACTTACCATCGATTCTAATGAGGTAAGAGCTGATTGTGAAAGATCAAATTCCATTTCTACTGCGTATCATACTTTATATAAGACAGACAAATATTGTACACTATCGTCACGAAATTCACGTAAATTACTCGAAACTTTGGATCAACATAGTAAAAATTAAAAAATTGCGCTGGAGGCCAAACGCACCAGTCCATCTGTGTTCAATGAAACGTTTTTACATTAAGACGAAGGAAGAGAGGTAAGTTTTAGACTCACCGCATAAGTCTTGGCAATTTTATCCTTCAATTCACTGTTAATAGTCTGCGTACTCTGTCCTTCAAGCCATCCGGCTGGATAGAAAAATGCTGCTATTGTGATTGGTGACATAATGGTCTGGTCGAGAATGATTTTCTTCGTTACATTCGGAAAGGTGACAACTTTTATCGTTTTGTCTAACCATCCATAGAAGTAGTGTAGCAGTGGTCCTCTAATCGTTCCAACAATGAACATGTTCGCTTCGAATTGGAAACAAATTGGGCCAATAGCATTCATAGTCCAAAAGTAAAAGCTTCCGCACACACACTCGTCATACCTGATCGTTTCCAGTTGTATCTTTCGCTTAGAGTGCCTTTACGAAATTCAATTTCCTGTGAAATCAGATCACCAACAATCATAAGCAAACCCGAACTCAATGTGTTTGTTGCCAACAAATACTTTCCAAACATTAAATTGGATATTTTATCAAAATGGTATCGTTGTCCCGACGAAAAGGATCGACGCAAACAACGTCGGTTTATTGCTGTTTGCAAGAAGTTCATTGTAAGTGTGAAGACTGACTGAATACTATAGCCCCCAGAATGGAATGGTGACTTTTTCTCTCTTGAAAATGTTGTAGGGGTCAAAAGTTAAATTTTGATAAAGATTCAATGGGTTTTATGAGTGGCAGTTTTTAGTGTGTACCGTGTATGCTGGAGAGAGAGCATTTTAATCTACTAAAAAGTGTCCATGTTACGGTGCGGCTGCCAGGGGCGTATTAAGGTTGTGAGAGCAACTGGCTTACCTAAATTCAGCTTCAAATTTCTTACCTTAGTTGAACGACACGATAACTATGAATGTTACTCAAGAAGAAAACTATGACTAAATTATGCCGACGCCTGTAATGCCTGTAACTCATTTTACAAATGTACGTAAAATAATGGCGAACGAAGCGAGCAAAAAAAATCAAACTGAAGATGAAAATATCACCACATACATAAGCTAGCTAGGTATCTCAATAAATCTTAGGTTACATTGCCGTTTCTGTAGAGCTCACAGGGATGGTTGGAAATCGATGTTGAGTGAATAAATTTAGTTTGATCGAAATCACACACAATGTTGGAAGTTGTCACTTCCTCGGAATGACCAATGCCTTCTTTAGAGTTGAGGTTTTTTAGAACCTAACCATACCCGAACCAGATCGCGCAACCCACTCATCTCCAGTCTGATTCCACTAGCTCAACATTTTCAATTGTGTATCTGTGACTTCGAAGAACTATGAACTTGACATACTTAGTAATGAGAACGTTTCGTGGATGATGTTTTTGAGCCTGCGAATTATTCTATTCTCGGTCCGAGGTTTAGACGATGAGATAAATTTTACAATTCGAACTCGATTCTTAAGAAAGTATTTAAGCGGTTCATTCCTTCGGATAAACCCTTGTTCGCATATAATAAAAGAATTGGCCAACTTTCGTGTTTCATTACTGAATTTCGACCCAAAAGTTCTACCAAACATCCTTTTACTTGTGAAACCCCTGAAACCTGCTAGGCTAATTGTGCTTTGAATAGGTCCATTATAGCGTGAGATGACCTGTGAGGGTCGGATTTTCTATGAAATTACCTGACTTGAACCAAAATTCTCAGCTTAGGCTCAATCAGTGGCGCATTTGGATTTTGTTTTGACTGAGGCGGATATTGGTGTAAGACAATACATTTCTGGTCCGGGTGGTTCTAGTTTTAAAAAATATTTGTTCATTTGTAAAAATCATCTTTTGATCGAGATTGACGCTCATAGACGGAACTGCGTCTGATGAACTCAATTTGACCATGGTCTACATATATGTTCCAAGCATTATTTACCCAACGATACCCAACCGAAAGTTTAGCGAGAATTTCACTTTTACCAACGATCGATTAATTCCATAATTGTTGTGCGGAAGAGAAAGCTATCAAGCTGTTTGCTTCCGTTTCTGTACTGGTAAAACATTTCCACAATATTTATTAACCAAGTCAGTCTATCACCTGCATATTTCGTACTGCTTCCAACTATACCGAGAAGTGTAATTAATTTGTCGATTCACCCCGATCGCACTTGGTGAACGATTTCAGAAGCCCTGTTAATAATTATAAGTTCATCAAGACGAGATTGCTAAGAAGTATAAATGCAATACGTTTCAGATGTGGCAATGTTTGTTTATTCAAAATTCAACACTCCTCTCGAATTCGTGTGGTCTTTCTTAGCTTTCGTACACATCGTCGTTCTTACATTATTACCTTAAGTAAAAATTCAAAAAATTCAATTAGCTGTTTCACACGCATCCACCCAGTCATTGTAAACATCAATCGGCTCCGACAGGAAATTGATTGCCGTTTGAAATTCCTCTAAACAGACCCGGCATGTTATCCGGGCCGAATTCCGACTTTTGTCCCTGTAAAATCGAAAAAATGGGGCAATTTAGTTGAAATATTTTGTGGAAAAAAATTCGGGCCACAGCCCCCCATTTCGTTCACATTACATTTTCACTTCGCACGATTTTTCATGATTACAGAATGGGCAATTGAATTGAACGTCCAAGGGCTGAATAGCTTTCCGTTTCGGTGGAGGCTTATTTTTTGCTTTGCGTCGTCCCATTTTCTAATCGAATTCGTGCTGGTTATGCGATGGAACTTTTAGCTTTACAATTTTCCGTTCGATATTTCTCATACACACCGGATGGCCTGGAAAATTCGTCTCGTTTAATAAATAATGAGATCGAATTTTTGTTTTTGTTCGTTTTGGTGGTTTCAGTAGTCGATTTTGGATCTGTTTCGCATCATGAACTGTCAAAACACCAGAGGAATGAGAGCGTTTGTCGGTTCCATTTCGAATCTGGTCGAAAAATGAGACGAACTCATTCGAAGACATTTCATTTTATACGAATACTTTTTGCCGGTGGCTGTAATAATAGTTGAGTTAGATGCACAGTTTGTGTGTAATAATCAAGAGCTTGCGGTGACATCATTCTAATTGAACAAGGAATTCCTTCTAATTGAACGACCAAGGACAAGATGGGCAAAATACAGCTAGCATACTGGGTGAGAACTGATTGCCAATTAATCTAGATATCGGGAACTAATTGTCTTTATCTCTCTATTCCGTCATATCGCAGAACATCCATGGACTGGCAAGTCCAATTCGTTTTCTTCTAGAAATTGCCGGAGCAGAATACGAAGAGAAATTTTTCACGTTCGATGACCAAGAAGCTTGGACCGGCACTAAAGAGTCACTTGGACTGTGAGTTCCGTTTAATCTACTCGAATGTAACCACTTAACGTTGAAACATGAACCATTTCCCATTCATTCCAGTACATATCCAAATCTACCGAACATCGTTGACGGAGACGTCAAGATGACTGAACATCTACCGATAATGCGATACCTTGCACGTAAATATGGACTGGCTCCAACAACGGAAGATGAGATAATTATCAGTGATCAAACTGAATCGCTTCTATTTGACGTCCGCTTTCGTTTCTATATGGTAGCATATGCTCCAGCTGCTACTTTTGATGATAGCAAAGCTCAGTGGTTGACGGCGGCCACCAAGAAGCTATCATATGTGAACGATTTGCTCGGAAAGAACGAATATGTGATTGGCAGTCGACTGACGTACGTGGATGTCTATCTGTACGATTTTCTTATGTTGATGAAAGCATTCCATCCGGAATTGGTAACAGAAAATGCGAATCTTGTCCGCTTCGTTGAAACAATTAACAAGAATCCGAAAGTGGCCGCTTATCTAACTTTGGATCGATTCAAGGCGATGGAATTCTGTGCACCGTTTGCTACATGGAATGGTGTTGTGAAGGAATAGCCTGTTCGGAACTCCTCTTGAAATCTATCCTAAGTGTATACAACTCTGTAATCTATCTCATACTGACACCATGTATTGTGCCTTTTATTCAATAAAATTGATTTACAAAAATAGAAATACGAAAATCGATGCTTGACGATGTCATTACCTGTAATTGGACCGTCGAAATTATTTGGTCGAGAGAATTACTAATTTTTTTTCAAGCATTTGCTCTAACATTAGTCTTCCGCCCTAAACTAAACGATGATACTCCGATGGTGGTTTTTCGACCCGTACGAAAAGTACGATAGTCTAATGCTTTCAGTCTAACGTTTGTAACCAGTCGAATTCCAGAATAGGAGATTATCTTTTGTGGTTGTCTTCATGGGACTGCGGTTAGTCGAATTTTGACTAGCTGCGACGATGTTAATGAGTGAAAGAATAGCTAAAAAATTCTAAAATTCAAAGATTTTAGATTTTTTGAATTTTCTTTGGAGGTATTCCTCCCCAGCGAGTCGAACTAGCCAACAAATATTTACAGTGTGACGAACGTTCTTAGCTCGTAGACGTAACGAAGTACAGAGGGCTGTTTCGCCTGATATACCGCCTTTAATACTAAGAATTTGAGGCAGACGGATTTGAAAGAATTTTTCACTGAAAGGTAGTCGAAATTTGAGGTCAAATTCTTAGATTGCCTTTTGGCACAGCTCATCCCTGAGCTAGGGACTAGTTAAGTATTTCAGCGTTTTGTGGTGAGCATTTGTACTGATAAATAGACATTGTATATTTATTGAATCGGGTCAGTGGATGTCGGTCGAAGAGAGGTCTTCTCCGACTTTTTTTTGCTGATTCTTATAGCTCTTGAGCAAGACAGAGAACCATTTTAATCAATCAATGGCCAAACACAACAATCTCAAAAACTAAGCAAACGATAGACTTTTGAAAAAAATGATGGAAAATGCCTATGAAAATCATCAAACACTCTCCTTTCACACATTCAAACACTTTTCATTTCTTGTGGTGTGTACGAAACATCTGTCACGTCATTCATAAATTATTGTATGTGCAGTCAATGAAATAATCAAAATAAAACATTTTTCTGCAACATGTCTAACGCTATTTGTTCCGAAATTGAAAATGATGGTAATTCTAGACCAAGTGAAGGTGTAGCCCTTCTAGCCGCTAAACTAAATTCAATGTTTTTATTGCTATGCCACAGATTTCTATCAACCTTTCCTCACCGACAATGACAACAACGAAACGGCAAACATAAAAAATTCCACGGTTTCGTTCAACGAGCAAATTAACCGTCTACAAATTGGTATCGATAAATTACATTCAGAACTACATTCCCAAGTACGTCAACAGCATGGCTCATTACTGTCTCAATCGAGTCAGGCTGGGAAGCTGAACTATGCACTGAATGCAGTCAGCGATCAAATCCAAGGTCTTCAAAAAGGAGCCGAAAAATTAAAGTCCCAGGTCGATGTTCCATATTCGTTGCTAGAAAATCAAACCAAAGTTTTGGAGAGGTAAGTCGAAGACAGGTTTCATTTGTATGCGTCAGTAGCTTCGACTAGCGTTCGTGTTTGTCATAGGTAGTGAATCTCGTTTCAAGACAAATTCAATAAGATGGAAAATATTTTCCGAAAGTCTAACCTAAAGAACC
Organism: Phytosciara flavipes; assembly: GCA_026413405.1. Taxonomy (NCBI): domain Eukaryota; kingdom Metazoa; phylum Arthropoda; class Insecta; order Diptera; family Sciaridae; genus Phytosciara; species Phytosciara flavipes. The sequence continues at coordinate 10,068 of JANTFA010063337.1, read as the reverse complement.
GTGACGCACTGGTGAAGTTTCCTAGTGCGATATCAGTAAAGGTACAAATCATGAACAATCGAAGCTTAATCTTTCTTGTTGCATGTTGAGAATGCAGCGGGAGTCTCCTCTGATTTAGAGTCGATTTTTTTTCGCCATTTACAGTTTCATTAAATTGACTAAATCCCTTCCGCTGCTTCCTCAATTTGGGTTTTCTTTTATTGTCGCATACCGAGATTTGTCAGAATGAAGTTGACAAAAGCCAAGTGACAATGAAAATATAAGAAGGGCCCGTACGAGCAGTGTAACCGACAGATTTTCATTTCGATATTTTGACATCTAGGCAAAGTCAACCACAAAAAGTTTCATCCTACTAAGAACTAAGAGATTCGAATTAGAAATGTTACCAGCGTATTTCGTACGAGTCTAATCAAACATTACCTAATCTGGTCTAAGCTACAAAATGTTCATTGTACAGTAGCAATGAAACTAGATTTTAAACCGTTAAGGCGTGGCATATGTTATTTGTGATATGAAAGTAAGACACATGAAACTTGAAAATAGGTCGTTGACCTACAGCATTGACTTGTTGAAGGATCCCATTTCTATTGGAAATGATTGTGTCAACCTATGCTACAGACTTTGTCCGGAGATTAGTGACACTAGTGCCACGCCGTGATGTTGTCCTCATGTAATAGATTTTTCTACAATTCAGATGTTTAAGTTTAAGTAAACGTAAAACGCATATCCTACTGGACTGGGGGTCTGCTACAGCGTTAATAGAGAGTTTGTGCTCTTGACCTAACTCTCACTTATAAATTTGAATTTAAAAGTCATTTCACATATGCAACACATGTATTTGTAACTTATAAATTCAAATTTATAAGCGGAGATAAGTCAAAGCGCAAACACTTCAATAAGTATCAGATTGCCTTAGGTTTAGAAGCTTATAAGTTCTCGGCTCTCGAAGCCACCCTAAAGTTGTGGCGCGAAATTTGAAATTTGCTAAAATAATTTTTTCTTTCTAAAACATTCATTAGATTGCATGAAACATCCCACAATTTACGCCAAATCGGTCGTTTTTTGCAACTGCATCGTAAATTGCAATCGACAAAGTCATCGTCATCGCAGGCTACCTTACTGTTTGAGTTGGAGCCGTTGGTCGAAAATGCGGACCTGAATCGAATCGATTTCATTCGAAATGAAATGGGTCAGGTGATGACGGCTAGGCAGCGACTAAATAATTTCGCCAACTCCGAATTGATAAATGGTCTGAAAAATGGCAATGAAACTCAGGTTATCGAAAGTTTGCAGGTTCGACGAAATGAATTCAAAAATTTTTAACAAACGCCACATCAACATAAAATTTCTCCGTTCGGCCAGATATTTTGTAATTTAAACACGCTGACCAAATGCATTTCCAACACCTTGACCACATTCGTGAATGATATTAAGCATTCGATAAAGGAATGCTTTGCTGGTACTGATGTCGCATCCAGCCTTGGTTCAAAAAAACCGCTTAAAGACGGAAAGGACGGAAAAGTGGCGCCACGCGGTCCGGGAAAAACTCCAACATTGACGACTTCACAAAATTTCCGCTCCAAAATTTGGGCTGCATTGGAATGGTTATTTGATGAAGAAATATTCGGATACTGTAATCAGGTCAGTACCTTGACAGACCAAGTGTTTCGTTGTTCTTATTAGAAAATATGGCAATCCGTTTGCAGATAATTTCCCTTCAAAAGTGTTTCGCCAACATTCAAACCAATGAACTGATTGTACACCACGAAACCGATATCAAAAAGAGTTTCTGGAAAAGTTTGGAAGATTTGTTGAAGTCATCATTTAGTGACTGCCCCACCCATATCGGTCAATGTTTACAGCAAGACCTGCCGAAACTGTTGGCTTTTGCTAGAGGATTGGAGGTGAAATTTGGAACGCAATTTTTGTTTAGGTATTGATTCAGGCTTCACGAAGAGAAGATTGGATTTCCACGTAACTTTTGTTTTAGTGACTCAGTTTTCGAGTCTTTGGAAACAGGCTATTTGGAGAAGTGTGCTGTCAATCTCAAAGCTCCAATGGCTGGAACGGACTGTCCGACTCAGGTGAGTAGTTCTTTCATAGTTAGTGGGTTCAATGGTTCAGCAGAACTCTCTTGGTCTTAACAAACTGTACATCGAACAGAAATTATTGTTTTGATAGATTCATCTCCCGGATAAATGATTTTAAATATTGTCGAGGTATCCACCACCAAATCATCGAATCTTCTTTAGCATGTTACGTTCTTGCTTGTAAGTTGGTTGTTTTGACCTCACACGTCACGCTCTATAGCTAAAGAGAAAGCCCGAATGTTGTCTTTGAGCGGTACATTTTCCCCTCTACTATTTTGGATCACTCTATAGCCATAATCGAGGCAATATTTCATGTGCATTATTAAAAACCTTTCGCGCCAAGGACTTCAATAATTGAATGTATCGATTAATTTGGATCGGGTGTGTATCTGCTTGCTATGTGGGTTGAAATGCTATCAATCGATTAAATTATCAGTCCACCAAACGAATGTTGGTTCAATATGTCAGGGACTATGTTGCACTGTGTTATTTTTCTGGCGAAACATTAATCGATCAATTTTGGCTATAACCAAATATCACATGCCCATCGCAATAAAGACCCACAAACATACATCGGATAAAAGCTGTGTCGCGTTCTGAGAACTTTCTTGCGTAAATTTCGCACATTCAGCAACACTGTTCCTCGATTGCCATAAGGTTATTGTAATATACCTCCACAAATAGACAAATCGAATGGAAACATACTGACACGATAACTGATTCGACTATACAACGTAAAATAATATCGTACTACACCATCAGCACCAGGCATGAGCGCCGCCGGCAATAAGCCGCCGTCGACCAATTTTGACCCAGACGAGCCACATTCACCTAGAATTCAGAATTTTGAGCCTGTGTGAATACGGTTCAGGAAGAAATTCCCCCTTTCATTGCCGAATTCTTAACATTCTCAAAAAGCTCTCACAGTATTGATTGTGTGCCACAAATATTTTGGTTTTTAAAATGAGATGTTTTGGAAGCAATAATGGGACATTTTCTCTGTAGTTGTCCTAACGTTTCGAATCAGAAGTTCTCGAGACCTACATTCTGCCTCGCTGTCTGTAGAGCCACAGTATTAGGGACTACCACAATCGTACCTCTAGATTGTGGATAGGTCTCGTGGGTGAACACAACAGTCCAACTTGTGACTTTTCTGCTTGAATTTCAAAATAACTCGAAAGTTCTTGAACAGCGTTTCCTAGTAAGTGTTCAGTCTTCACCTCGACAGTGTTTTTCTTTTTTAAAATTTTAACTCGAAAGCTCGTCCTAAATCAATTTCATTGAAGTGAAAACGCACTACACTCACACTTTCTTATACTTGCAATTGTAAGTTTAATTCTTCTAATGAGACCAGTTGCAGTCCATTGCAGTTCCCTAAGTATTTTACATTTCCTCTTCACATTCCACTTACGAATGTAAAATAAACTGAAAAATATTATCCTCAGCCGCGCCATTTTATGCCGGCTCAAGACAACAACATAGCCGCCACCGACGGTGTTCTGTCGGCGCTCATGCCTGTTCCCCACCATATGCATATATCATGCCGATATCTAGCAACATTTTATGAATGTAACATCGGAATACACAAACATAATAAAAGAAATTTGAAAATGCTGACTGTGAGAAAAAAAATGAAACACTTTTCTGTCGGTTGATATCCGATTCTAAATTCATTCATAGTTCTGCTACCTACTACACATCAAGTCAAAACGAAATAAAATTCCTTGCGCGAAGAAATCTTTGAATTTTTTTGTTTTATCTTTTCACTCAAATAGAATTTTTTGTTTTTGCTGTGACACCATGTGTCCGATATTTAACGCATTTTTAACTAAAAACATTACCCTCAGTCAATACGATGTGTACGAATTTATTATCGAGGGCACCATCTATTATCCCACGTCGAACAATGCATCTGTTTAAAAGCGAAACGGCTCCATTCTTACACTCATCCCGAATAATTTTGATTTTGATTGTTTGTTGTGGATATAACATAAAAGACACGTTGTTTGTGCAACAGGACGCAGTTGACAATCTGATCAGAGTTGCGTCGAATGAGCTCAGTGCAATGGTGGACAATCGTTTGTGTCTGATGGTGGCTGGTGTTTTCAATGCTTGCAACACAGATTTTCTCACGAAAATTGAGGCACATGTCAAACTTGGCACGGATTCGGTGGTTGTTGTTGGTAATTGAATTTTTCCTCTTTTACGGCTGAAGGCGAAGGATATTTTAGTTTGAGAGCTGAACCACTTCCTAGATTTTGGAAGAGGAACAGTTTCGTTGGTTTTGATTTCAATTTTTTTTTACGTTTTGTGGTTGAAGAACCTCAGCACTGTACGAAACGAAAGTATCCTTTGACCATCGATAGAGCATCGAAACTCATATCCTCTAATTTCCAGATATTCCGAACGCTGCCCAGCTTCAGAACACCTCCCTGGCCAACATAGTTTATTTCCACAATGATGCTGTTCGCAAAATGATTCAGAGTTTGGGTACGAATTTTGTGAACACATCCGCTGCGGAAAAAATTACCGAAGATCTAGCAAAGGGCAAAAATCTTATTCTGGCAATCATGCAACAATTGATTGGTAAGCTGAAAATATTCAATTCAACGTTCCATTGAGATGTAACAGTGTCACAAAAATGTTTTCGTAGAATCAATGCACTCGGCTGTGAATATAATTCTGTTGAGCATGCATCGTGAGCCGGGACTGAACAGTGACAAGCCAATAAGTGCCGGTCCATCATTGTATATGAAAGAATTGAATGATTTCCTGTTGCGAACGTGGAATCTTCACATTTCACCCTTTGTTGACAAACAGAGCGTCGACAATTGTGGCAAAGAGCTAGCTGGTCACTGCATAGAATTATTTGCCCGGAATGTGGCCATTATACGGCCGATTTCCGTAGCTGGACGGAATCGTCTGAAAAACGATTGTTTCCACTTGGAAGCCGCTATCAAGCCAATGATAAGCGATCCGTCGACATTGGGGAAACCTTATCGGTATGGTGCATGGGATTGCACATTTTATTTTGCTTAACAAATGTTCTCACCGTAGGCTCCTACGTGCCTTGTCAACGGTGCTCGTTCAGTCACCGGAAGAATTATCAAATCAGCCCATCGAATCGGGTTCGCCGATATCTCCGTACATCATTCTCTATTTGCTTTTCGGGTATGCCGACAGTGATTTACAGAGTCCGCACACGTCAGCTGGTTGGACAAATGACAAATTGCTGCAATGGTTGGACGGTCACACATCCGATAAAGAAAGGTGAGTGAAGGAAGCGAACTTGGGAACCAGAAATAATTGGACAAAATTTCATCCACAGGCTGGAGTTGGTGTCTGGCGCCCTACAGAAGTATCGGACAATTGTTCGACAGAAAAGCATCGCACAATACGATCCAGTGTATCCGATAATATCAAATTTTCTGGAAAAATTCTATCGAACGATTGCATCGTGAAATGGGTTGGAATGTAGAGACTAAGACTAAAATTTAATGTGGCTTGATTCGTATTATTGATATCGTTTTGTGAATAAAGGAACCGTAAACGATGAAAATTATTTGTGAAAAGACTTCATTCCTTGGACAGAGCAGGACTAGTTGAGAATTTTTTTTTAAATCGACTAACGGAATAGCGGCGAAGTCAAAATTTTGCCCAATTGTAACGGAAGGTATGCGTTTTGGTGGTAGATACACGTCACCTTTGTACATTTTAACTCAACCTTTTCCAATTCTTTGTTTGCAATTCGTAGTAACGATGTGAAAAGATTTGTCTGCGTTACCTGGTTGGTTGAACAATTTATTCGGCCACATTATCAATTAACAGAATATCCCAAAACCATCGATATAAGAAAGCCTAGATATGCAATGTCAAACAACAGTTTGAAAAAAAACTTCTTGATTGTGTGTGTGACATTCCTGTTCAAATACCGAACGACGCCGACGTCTGAAAGTAGGCGCTAAATTCAAACTTATTCTGTTTGTATGAAACGTACGTCGTGTCATGTCGAGTTTCGTTCCAATTTTGTGTTGTTGTGTGAGTTTTATAGTTTGAAAACTGTAAGGAATTCATGAATCGATGGGTACGGTTAGAGGCCATTCATAAATGTCGCCCTATACTTCCTCCAAACTTTTGATCTCTCTACCCCCTTTGTATTACGTTTTCAGGCCCGGACTGGCAATTCGGTGCATTCCGAGAATTCCAGATGGACCTTTTCGATTTTTGTATGAAAATATTTATTTTGTGAGCCTTTTGTAATTGAGCTGCATGGGCTTTTTCGAGCCAGTCCGGTACTGTATCTTTTCCTGTACTTAGCACGGCGTGTCACGTTTTTCTGACTTCCCCCTAGTATATGACGTCATTTATGAATCACGCCTAAGTGTTTCAATGAGAATAATTTGGGAACCATATCGATTTCATGATTATCATCGAATTCTTTATCTGCACTCATGTAATAAGAGGACAGCTTTTGTGTGCATCCTGAGATCGACTAGGCACCGTCGCTTTACCAACTTTAAACATAATCATCACAAAGGAATGTCTCAAAATTGTGATAGTGTTTTGAGGCAGATTTTCGCGCATTATTTTCAGTGCCGTATAGTGAACATGGCTAGTCTGTTGGTAAACATGAATTGCTGTTTATATTGCACATTTCCGAAAGCCGTTTTATGTGATGGAATAGAAGGAGCGAAAAACACACATACCATACATTATACAGCTGCGTTCATGCTGTTATTGCGCAAACGCCAACCAGAGCGACAAAGGGATCCATTGTTTGATAAAGCGTTCTGTAGAGGAAGGATAGTTTTCCAACAAAAAAATTCTAAAAAATTTTGCTCCATTAATTCGTGTAACAAAAACTAACCCACCGACCGTAAGCAATTGGTTATCAAGTGTTGAGATACTAAAGGAATCGAAGCAATTTCGAGTAAGTAAACAATTTTCCGTAAATTTTCTTAATTTTTCCGTCGGCGTATGAAGTGATTGTTCCACTGCTTGCACATTCTTAACATTAAAACATTGCACATTAACTTTAAGAATGGCGACTTTGGGCTCAGTGTTTGTGGCTGTTAGTTTCTTTTCACGGTATCCTTCGGTAAGACAATAACTATTTCATAAGCAAATTTGCTAATCAAAGGCCTTTGCATTTTATTAATTTGTAATTTTCAACCTGCATTCGGTTGTGATACCATTCCACTTGCCTTGTCTATTTTATTCGAAGTTCATTAGCAAAAAAAATGTGTCGTTCGCATTAAAAGATATTGGTTTGCTCTATACTAAACGACAAGCTTAATGGGCCTCGTTACATACAAAGTACCATTCATCACACTCAGTAGATCGTTTATTACACCAACTATAAGATTTACGAAACAATTAAATGCGCAGAGTACCAGACCCTAGAATGCGGAACGGGTTTCGTAGTTCAGGCAAAAAAATTTCCTGTTTCTGACCAAAACCGAATCAATTTATAGTACGGTGAACACTTGGAATAATTGTGGCTGTAACATCGGTATCCTATGACCATTATCTGTATGGATGGTTAAAATGTTGAAATTGCAAGGCCTCGTCATTTCTACCCACTTCAATGAATCTATACAACTAACAAAACTTGGAACCTGTGTTGAATGTGAACAATATCGTCGAACTAGATCCGAAACTCAGTTTTGCCCAATAGCCTTCAATATCGAGTATCAAATACTCGTACTACTCATGTAAAAATTTGGTTAACCTGTTGAGTATAGAAATCACCCAAACAACTACGGACCACCGTTCAATATATCTATCCAAACGTATCAAAAGTTTTGTAAAGATATCCTCGTGTCATCTCACATACATGTCACAAGCTAATAAATTTCTTCCCAAACTTCCAAGGTACATATCTGCAGTTCGTCAACCAGAGCAATTATGTCCGACTCAGAAAATACCGAAACGAAGAAACGCGGAGGACGAGCAGTCGAAGGCAAGGTGAGCTATAAAAATTGAAAAAATTGTTGAAATTTAAACAAAAAGAAAAACCAAACAAAAATTGTCAATTGATTTAGACGGTGTCTACACCGAAAAAGCGAGCCCGTTCACCGGCACCCAGTAAAAAAGATTCAGCAACTGCATCGGACAGCGATACACCACCAGCAAAAAAACGCGGTCGCGGTCGACCAAAAGGTAGCAAAAAGAACGGCACCGGAAAGGGAAATAAGAAAGGTGCCGCAAGTGCTAATAAAGGACGCGGAAGACCAAAATCGAAGAAGAACGAATCCACCGAAGAGGAAGATTCTGATGACGATGATAATAATGAGGAAAATGAAAATGAAACTGGCTCCGATGCTTGAATTGAATTTTCACTTTTCTTTTAAACAAAACCACAAAAACAAAATAAAATTTAAAACAGAAAATTGATCTCAAAATTCGAGGAAAATATGAATTGATGTCTTTTAGCCGGTAGAAACTTTAGAAACAGAAAATCAAAGAAAACAAATTTTATGCTTAAGATGTTTGTCATTTCTATTTGAGAAATTAAATAACTTCTGATCAAATGGAGAGCGTTTGAATAGAGTCGATGAAAATTCCATGTTCTATTATAATGTGAATCATCTATAAATTCTGTCCTCTTTGAAGGAGGGGAGAGTCACGATTAAAGTGTGACTTGCAAGGTGGAAGGGGGGGGTCTGAAAATCTGTATCAAATCCGTTGGACCAAAACCGCGCTGAGACTTTGCATAAAATTAGTTGTAGACTCTCAGGAATATCTCGAGCTTTAGCTGGATATTGAGCTAAAAATTCATTCCACCGACTAAAATCAGAAACATTCAACGGTGCCAAATTGGCACCAAGACAAAAATCCCAAGTACGAGAGCTTAAATTTCGTGATATCTGCTGTTTATTCTGAAAATCAAGGGTCTTACGCCGGAAAATAGTGCAGAACGTGGGTAATACAATTTTTAGTGTCCGTGGCCGCACGATAGCTTTCTTATCCGATTTGGTTTATCCGATTCCTGGGGATAAGTTCGAAAATGAGCTATGTGGAACAATCAGATTGATCATTCGTCTAATGCATGAAACTTTCAGAGCTTAATAAATCCGGCAACAGGATCCTCAATCCTCAATGAGGATTCCTCACAAAATTGCTACAAGCAAAGCTCAGCGCCACTAAAACATGACCAGTGCCTTCTTTTGAAAATAACTGTTTTACTTTCCAACATTAAAACTTTTTTGAAGTATGACGAATTTTCGACTGCAAAATTTTGCCTGCGGTGCCCACAGGGAAAAATTTTAGGAATTGCTACTGTGTGTCAATCAAGCTATTTTTCAATAAGTCCAAATGTTGACGATCCCACTTTGAATCAAAGTGTTCATTTTACAGTGCAGCCTGTAACTTCCCGTTTAGTACTAAAAACTTACTTTTCTTTAAAAGTCTAAGCATCCTGGAACGGAAATTTTTGTACATATACGAAACTACGATTCCATCATATCTAGGATGAAAGAAAGCCATGAGTTCCGCCATTAATTTTTTTCTAAACCGGGAATTTCCCGCTTAAGATGAAATGCAATTTTGGATAAATATATTTTTGTGAACTTCCGATTCCGTTTCAATTGAAATCTTCTGAAGATATTGTCGCTGTCCGGAAATGAACAATTTCAAGACAAAGATCACAGAACAGTGATTGTCATGAAACTCTTAAGTTTGAGTTGTCCTTTAAGCATTATGAATTCTACCTGAGTGGGTGCTGTGCTGAAATGACCAAAATTTATGCAAAATTTTCGGCTCCGGCGCAGTTCCGTTTCGTTAGTGTTTTACCCAAAGTCCATCGATTAAAGTTTTAGAGCGCACGATCTCAGACTAAAGCTTTATTTCCTCCAGCATTTAAGCCCTATTTTCTGAATGACTGTATTTCAATAGATTTCAATAGTTTCTACTTTGTGCGATTTTCCATCAGAAAACGATAATCTCTCTATCTACAATTTTCAAAAAAACTTCGGGA